>VMBQ01004398.1:44640-75766 GCA_007657795.1 Dreissena rostriformis | reverse complement strand
ATCCTTTAAATAAATGATGAACATGTTGTGACAAAACTTTACAAAAACAACAGAAACATTCCAGATTTATCAATCGTATCGCGTTTGTAACGTTGTTTTATGGCCCGGTAGGGTTGTATGTATCAGTCGGACCGTCCGTCCGTCTGTCTGTCCGTCTGTCCTTCTGAAATTCCGTCACACTTTGCGTTAAGGTTTTGCGTTTAGGTTTCGAAAAATGTGGATTTTTTTTTCAATATTGATCATAGCAACTTGATATTTGGCATATCCTTCAAGGTTAAAGGTCAAAGGTCATTTTTTTTTTTAAATTCAAAACTGCAACCACAGCCGAGCGTTGGCACCCGCTCTGCGGTGCTCTTGTTTCACAATGTTACTCTTGTTGACAGTTATATTATAACAAGTATTTCATGAAGAATATGTAATATTTTTGGCTCTTAAATATGGATGTTATATTGTTTTATTGTATTTTTTTTTTCTTTATTGTATGCATAATAGCGTTAAAGTAACTTAATAACACATTTGCATAACTATCAATCTCAGTGTTTCAAGTATTATTAGTATACAAATGGTTAACTTTATACTGCAAAACTGACAAAACAGATTTTTTACACATAATTATACACAAATCTCATGCAAATTTATTTTGAATATGAAACAAACAATATATAAAATATAAAAAATAAGCCCAAATATTTGTAGTCTGTCTCTTACTAGACAGCTACCAGTTAGTGGCCTTGCAGCTATCATAAAGTTGTTGGTGAAGGTGGAATTGTGGTCGATCTATACATGAATATATACAGGTTTCTTCATTACAAATTATCTGTATAAGTGATGAAGTATATTTATGAACTTGCATGAGCACATAGTGCTAATGGGGAGCTTTTAGGATACTGTGATGTCCCTTTGTGCAAAAAACGCAAAGCCCAGAGGTTTAGTATTTGGCATATAAGATCTTGTGGTGTTCCCATATGAACTGATTTCAAATCATGTCCCTTGGGTCAAAAATGGCCCAGCCCTGGGGGTTACTTGTTTCCCAAATACATATATAGTGAATACTCTTAAAATCTTTTCCTCTGAAACTTCACGGCCCAGATGTTTGGTGTTTGTTATGTAGCATAATACATGTATGATGGTCCTCTACTAAGTTTGTTCAAATCATAGCCCTTGGGTCAAAATAGACCAGGCTTAGGTTTTTATTAAACATAAAACATGACCAATAGGAGGCAATGAAGTATTCCTTACATGTACATTGTTTGTAGTTCAACCCTGTAAACACTCTAGACATTTTATTTTATGTTCAATCATCATAAAACTTGCTCAGAACCTTTGTTCTATTGATATCTTGGCTAATTTCGAAAATGGTTATGGAGACATTACAAAACTGTCAAGAACAGTTGAGTTCCTTCAGGTTCCAGATGAGAGATCAAGGGCATATGCCCATTTTGTGATCTAAATTAAGAATCAGCTACAGATTTCAGGGCCAGGTTAAATCTATCCTATAAAATAAAATTGTGTATAAACATGTTTCAAAGGACATAAGACACCTAGCTATGACACTGTATTACATATACAAAAATAGCAATCTATTTAAATTAGTGATTGATTTGGAAGAAGTAGTAGAAGCAGAAGTACATGTAGTAGAAGTAGCAGTAGGAATGACATTCTTCTCTGTGCATTCACAATACTGATATCTGTATAGTTCGTCAACATCCAACTGACGATTGTGCACTCTATTAGCATAAAATACACGCTTTAATTGCGTCCTGTATTCATACTCTGTTTTGTTTATGAGATAATTGACAGAATAATAGTAAGAGTGATATTTTTTTACCCTGTACCAGTACAAAAAGTAATGTATTGTTATGAACAGCTTCCGAAGGAAAAAACTGGTTATTAGATTGATGAATGTCGGCGGGCAGGCAGGCGGGCGGGCGGAACAATGCTCTCCCGGGCCATAACTATGTCCTTCATTGTGAGATTTTAAAATCATTTGGCACATTTGTTAACCATCATTGGACGGTGTGTCGCGCGAAAGAAATGCGTTAATATCTCCAAGGTCAAGGTTAACTTTGAGTTCAAAGGTCAAAAATGGCTATAAATGAGCTTGCCTGTGCCATTACTATGTTGTTCATTGTGAGATTTTAAAATCATTTGGCACATTTGTTCACCATCATTGGAGGGTGTGTCGCTCGAAAGAATTACGTAGATATCTCCAAGGTCAACTTTACACTTTGAGAAAATAGATTGAATTTTATTGAATTTGACACAAGGGGGGGGGGTANTTTTAAATTCAAAACTGCAACCACAGCCGAGCGTTGGCACCCGCTCTGCGGTGCTCTTGTTTCACAATGTTACTCTTGTTGACAGTTATATTATAACAAGTATTTCATGAAGAATATGTAATATTTTTGGCTCTTAAATATGGATGTTATATTGTTTTATTGTATTTTTTTTTTCTTTATTGTATGCATAATAGCGTTAAAGTAACTTAATAACACATTTGCATAACTATCAATCTCAGTGTTTCAAGTATTATTAGTATACAAACGGTTAACTTTATACTGCAAAACTGACAAAACAGATTTTTTACACATAATTATACACAAATCTCATGCAAATTTATTTTGAATATGAAACAAACAATATATAAAATATAAAAAATAAGCCCAAATATTTGTAGTCTGTCTCTTACTAGACAGCTACCAGTTAGTGGCCTTGCAGCTATCATAAAGTTGTTGGTGAAGGTGGAATTGTGGTCGATCTATACATGAATATATACAGGTTTCTTCATTACAAATGATCTGTATAAGTGATGAAGTATATTTATGAACTTGCATGAGCACATAGTGCTAATGGGGAGCTTTTAGGATACTGTGATGTCCCTTTGTGCAAAAAACGCAAAGCCCAGAGGTTTAGTATTTGGCATATAAGATCTTGTGGTGTTCCCATATGAACTGATTTCAAATCATGTCCCTTGGGTCAAAAATGGCCCAGCCCTGGGGGTTACTTGTTTCCCAAATACATATATAGTGAATACTCTTAAAATCTTTTCCTCTGATACTTCACGGCCCAGATGTTTGGTGTTTGTTACATAGCATAATACATGTATGATGGTCCTCTACTAAGTTTGTTCAAATCATAGCCCTTGGGTCAAAATAGACCCGGCCTAGGTTTTTATTAAACATAAAACATAATCAATAAGAGGCAATGAAGTATTCCTTACATGTACATTGTATGTAGTTCAACCCTGTGAACACTCTAGACATTTTATTTAATGCTCAATCATCATAAAACTTGCTCACACATTTTATTATATGCTCAATCATCATAAAACTTGCTCACACATTTTATTTTATGCTCAATCATCATAAAACTTGCTCACACATTTTATTTGTTGCTCAATCATCATGAAACTTGCTCAGAACCTTTGTTTTATTGATATCTTGGCTAATTTCGAAAATGGTTATTGAGACTTTACAAAACTGTCATGAACAGTTCAGTTCCTTCAGGTTTCAGGTGCTTATGCCCCCTTTATGATCTAAATTAGGAATCAGCTACATATTTCAGGGTGACAGGTTAAATTTATCACATAAAATAATATTGTGTATAAACATATTTCAAAGGACATAGGACACCTAGCTATGACACTGTATTACATATTCAAAAATAGCAATCTATTTAAATAAGTGATTGATTTGGAAGAAGTAGTAGAAGCAGAAGTAGTAGCAGTAGTTGAAGTAGAAGTAGCAGTAGGAATGAAATTCTTCTCTGTGCATTCACACTACTGATACTTGTATAGTTGGTCAACATCCAACTGACAATTGTGCACTCTATAAGCATAAAATACACGCTTTAATTGCGTCCTGTATTCATACTCTGTTTTGTNACCTTCATATTTGGCATGCATGTGTATATGGACAAGGCCTTTCCATAGGCACACAAATTTTGACCCCTGTGACCTTGACCTTGAACTTAGGGTCCGCGTTTAGGTTCGAAATCTGCGTTGAGGATTTGAAAAAAGCTCATAACTTCTACCAAGCGTTTATTGGGGGGCATTAGTCATCCTATGGTGACAGCTCTTGTTTTTTTTCAAATTGAAAACCTGGTTTTGTGACAATTTTGTCCCTTGTCTTTTATTGTTGTTGATAAATATTTGTATATGGTGGGAATATCCATTGTTTTAACAGGTATGTATATTACCTTGAAACTCGTGTGGTTATTTTCCCATTTAACCATTTGACATGATAATTAATGCATAATTAGTCGCATATTCACGTCACTACATTGAAGATAAACAATCTACTGTCTGTATGCAACGGTAAGCGGTTGTAATGAAATGATTTATATGTCTGTTTACTAACTTCCGTAGGTAGAATCAAAACTTATGTGCCTATATTCTGTTCTTTAACACCAAAAGAATATATTATTATATGCATGGTACCCTTGTATTCTAGAAACCTATAATATAGCACTCTCTTCAGAAATAAATCATGTTTTGTGTTTTTGTTTCAGTTGCAAAAAAAGGGTGATAACTTTTTAGTTGCAATATTGTTTGTCAGATGGCGAAAAAAAAAAATTCTGCACTTTTAGTAGGTTTTTTTGTAATTAATTCTCATTCAAATCTGTTTATGCCTATTGTGTGCATGACATTGTATGTAATAGCATTATTGTATTATTGACCTTATAATGAATCTTAGTAGGGCCGTATTGTCAGAGTCATGGCACCCATTGTGAATACATTGAGGCACTTTTCAGTATGCAGTTGAACAAGGATAAAGAGATGTTTCAAACATTTTATTACCAAAATTTGTAAAGGTATTATATACATGTTATATCATTAAAAGGACTCAGTTCAATAGGATTATCTTTTTACTATAAAAACAATGCTGACATTATTATAATATTTGTTCACAGTAAAACCTTTTTTAATATTAGTCAGTTACCTTATTCTCAAATACTAGTATACAACTATTCCAAAGATATTCATCATTGGACAAGCATTGTTTCATTTGATCTGTGTATGTGAGTTAAATGGATATGAATATTTCTGTTGAACAGACTATTGTGCTTTGATTGCAAGCTTGAGTTACCCGGAGTACAGCCCCTTTAACAAACAATTCATGCAGGGGCATGCATGACCAATCACTTTGTTGAATAAATCTGCTCAATACATGGATCATATTTAAGTAGATTCCAATAGCTGTAAATTGTTTATCTCTTTTAAATCATGGATTTGTGTATTAAATGTGCACTGTAGTAGTAAAAGACCTCTGTTAGATTACCTTTTGAAAAGGTTTAACCTTATTTGCATGAAATCTAAGATTTAATTAATTGTGTTTTTATTGGGTAAAGGATATCTGGAATTTTGGAAGTGGAAAGTGTGAGTGCGCTAATCAAGTATTGGTCTACCCGATATCAAGTTCAGTAAGTAAAATTTATTTAAGAGGTGACAGGCTTGTGTACTGAGCTCTGTGTTATTCGAATATTGATTTCAAATGGATGTTTTGATGAAATGTATTGACATAATGATTTGAAAATCATTTAAGCTTGTATGAGAGAAATGTTTATTGTAAGTAGAATTTTAATGTGTTTGTTAAAAAGTGTGATAGCAATTTAAATGTTTGGAAGTTTATATTATTTTTAAAGCTATTCTGTATATCAAGGGTTTAATAGGAACTGCAATTAAATATTCTTTGAGTATTGGTGAACTGTATAATTGGGCATTAAGAAATTTACATGTGCTATTTATGCAGAAACATGAACATTTTACGGATATAGCATTCAAAAAAGGTAAGAAATTCCGTGTATAATAGAACTATGATCTGCATGATAAACCTCATTTGACACCCAAAAGTTCCTATTTGCCAATTATTTTTTGGAAGATCATAAACATATGTTTATGTGAAGAAATGTGACTTATTTTGCACAAATATTGATGTAGGGGCCATAAAACTTGAAGTCTAGATGCATTTATAGCCGGGCCATCTGTTGAGGACATAGTACAGATTGAATAACTTGACAGACAGTTTGACAATCTGGCGTGCAATATGGTGTGTGTTAATTGAATCACATTTCTTTGACTATCTATAGCAGTGTTAACTGTGGGAATGTGAAATGTTTAGGTTCACATTAAATAAGTATGCTTATAGCTCCATTAAGTTGCTATTTAAAGTATTTTGCTGCTTTTAAGCAAAAAAGCAGTTCTCACTTTATGTTGTGGTTTTGTTACATTAAATTATGTTGCCCGCCATTAAACACTTTGATGCAATCTCTAAAAAAAGTGCATTTATACAAATAGTTCAGATATTGTTACAACTGTCTCTTTATATTGCAAGTGTGTTCAAATCATGTTATAATAAATACATAAAATAATGTTAAATGTAAAAAAAAAGAAGATATATAGGATTTTCATATTGTAATATATTATAGCGTTTTGTTTTTAAATATAAACTTTAAAATAATAATTCTGATGAGTGAAATGTGAAAAGAAAGTATATCATGTTAGTAAGAGAAAATATGTGGACATGCCTTTAGTGTTACCAGGACAAGAGACCTGGGTTTTAGCAACTCACACCTCTGCATATATAAAACCCCAAAGTTCAACCCATGCAAGTAAATTAATCAAAAAGGATATAAACATTGTGTAATACCAACATTTATTGATCAATAGCTGAAGTATGACTTTGAAGATCTAAAGATCTAAGGCCTTTTGTAAACACAGTGAAAATTTGATACTTATATAGAATGTATACCAAAGTATGAGACATGTTTGGATTAATTATTTTTGGAAAAAAAAGAGTAATTTTTCTACCTAATTTATGTTTTTTCCCATTCAAATGAGCCAAACAATATCTCTGTATTAAACATGAGATGTTTATTTAAAAGTTTTAGTTTAAAGGATTTAAATGTATAACACATAATTTCATTGTGAAGTGCTATTTATATCTATAATCTACCGGTATATTCCAATTGTAATGTTATATGAAACGTTTTGAATTTTAAAATGAATGATAAGTTATAACGTGTTAAGTGTCACAGATTCCAAGCATAAAAAAGGTGAATACAAAATAAAAGTAATAACGCTATGGTTGCAGAAATGTACTACTAGAAAAACTGTTAAAGTTAATGAGTTATTATCAATTGAAATTAAGAAAATGATAAAGGGTTTGTATTTATATTGTCGAAATGATGGAATAATTTTGAAAGTTTCTTTTGTTTGCGTTGAAATTGCTGACAACACAATAATTATAACATTAAATAAATTATGCAGTGACATTAGTGCATACTGGAAAGGCCAAGTGGTTAACCCTTTGAGCGCTGGAACCGGATTTTGAAGGCCTTTGCAAACAGTTTGGATCCAGATGAGACGCCACGGAACGTGGCGTCTCATCAGGATCCAAACTGTTTGCTATTCTGATAGTATTCTTTGAAAAAAAATCAAAGAAAATGCTTATTTTAGAAATTTAGCAGACAACATTTTAGCAGACGACAAATTTCCCAGCATGCAAAGCGTTAAGGCAATAGACTGTTGAATGTCAGGTACCTGGTTCGTATCCCTGTAAGAGCAAC
This sequence comes from Dreissena rostriformis, assembly GCA_007657795.1. Taxonomy (NCBI): domain Eukaryota; kingdom Metazoa; phylum Mollusca; class Bivalvia; order Myida; family Dreissenidae; genus Dreissena; species Dreissena rostriformis. The sequence continues at coordinate 68,200 of VMBQ01004398.1, read as the reverse complement.
TTGTTTCTCTCATCTTATTGTATGTAAATTAACGAGCAGCATTCTGGTAAAACCGTTCTTAATGAATGTTCGCAGAGTATCGTCCCTATTTTTTTTGTTTATTAAAGGAAGTCTTTCCTTAACAAAAATGCAGAAGGTGTCCCAGCCTGTGCAGACTGCACAAGCTTTTCTTGGACGACATTTTACATAATGCATTAAGACGGTTCTCCACGAGACAGGCTCATATTTTTCAACAATTTTTGTGGTAATTATTCTTAAACTGTTCAGTTCCCATGTATATTCTGTCAATTTAAGACATTTAATCTCAACTTTTATGCCAACTACTTCGAAAAAGTGACACATATAAACAAGTCAATTTAATATAATACTAAATTGATGACTTTGAAATGCAAACAGTCTTTGGGTTCAATTCAATATATAATAAACCTCTTTGAAAATTATGTTTATTTTATCATGAACGTTATATAATATATTATATATTTGCCTATCAAAATGTGTTTATAAGTACTATTTGACTGTTTTTACCTCTAAAATTGTCCTAGAGAGTTCAATTAGATGTATTATCAGACTCTTAAATGTTTTATTTCATTGATAAAGCTGTCTACTGATCAATAACAAATCAATGACTATTAATGTCAACAATTGAACAAAGTTTTGAGTTGGAGGCCAGACTGTTTACATATCTTTTGTGGATTCAAAATTGTGACTAAGGTGCAATTTAATGAGGGATACACGAATATAATCATATATTACGGTTTACAACGCCTATAAATTTGATGTGGTATTTACAAAGTAAGTCATTGTGTATGTTCGGAAGGGGGATTATTATAGCCTGGTGTAGTATGGCAGGTGATTTTGTCAAATGTAAAGGATGCTTATTGTGAACAGCTTATATAGTTTAGCATAAAATTTAGTAAGCTCTAACCTGAGAATATTATAAAATTATTTTTTGCAGTGTCATCTTTTGCATAAATTCTTTCACTTATGTAGCGTGAGAGATAAATCTTAGCCCATTTTAATTTGTTTTCAGTTAAATTTGTTCAAGTAACCAATGTAAAGTGGAGACTAAAATGTGCCAACCTGAACTGATGAACAGCAACATAGACTAACAGTAAAAAACTGATATTTATACTATAAAACCTTGTACCTGTTCGATATACCTACCATATGTATTCTTAGTTGATGGGGGCCCATACAGGTAAAAGGAAACCCAATAAACAAATAGCGAATTTAGTGAGATTATTAGGTGTAGTTTTCTGGGATAAAAAAATGACGGCTATTATCATTATTTACGATTACGTTATGAATTTTTCGCAAGTTAGCAGCCAGGATACCGTTGTATCAATATATTGCTATACATGGTTTTGTTTGGTAATAAGTTAACCCAATGAAGACTATCTGTTATAGAGAAATGTCTGCACAAAAAGTATGTATATGACACTAAGAACTCCTCTCTGTACTTGCAGAACCAGTTCTTGTTCACATATTTTTGACAATGTCATTTAGTTAATTTACTAACATAATTGTATTATTTCCAATAGTTATTTTTTTTATAATTACAAGGAAAATGGTTAATTAAAAAAAAAAGTGCCTTCCCTTAGGGCTCAAACCGAGGACCTCTCAAATCAAAAGCTAAAGCTCTATCACTACAGCTATCAAGTTTTTTTATTTAAAAGGGTAGTTTAAACGATTTGTTTGTAGTAAGACACATTTTTGCTAAATTATTGATGAAAAGCCTTACAATTGCTTTATTATCCTTCCGATTTCGATGATGATGAAAAAAAATGAACTGATATTCCAAACATCAAGAGAAGAGTGTTATTTTGTGTGTTTAAATACAATGAGAACAGTCTTTGTAAAAAAAAATAAAAAAATTGTCATTTTGCAAAACTGCGAAGAAGTCCCTTTAAATGCATTTAATTATTGTTTTGCTTAGTGAAAATGTTATGTACACTAAAAAGGTCTCTTGCTATTAATACACACAAGCTTAATGAAATATTTTAGGTAATAAATGTATACCTGTGTTTCATAGTTTTCATTACATTAAGATGCAGATGAGTTTCAAAAAGTATTTTGATTCTTTTTATGCAGCACATTGCTGTGTGTGAAAATGGTGTATTTTTCATTTCAATTGCATGTAATTTTATTGAAAGTGCTGAATGACATTTCTGTTGCTTGACTAAATGTGACCCCTTTGAAGTTGCAGTTTTAATGGTTCATTAATGTTCATCTTGTTGAAATATTGAGCAAGTTTCCATTGTTGGACCATATACCTCCACTGGAGTAATCATAGTGAAGTTGTACCTGCAGGGTAATAGTCAGTGTATTAGGATGCTTCTGCTGCATTTTGCTTAATTGATCTTGTGCTGCAGAGGTCCTTGTCATTATACCTTAGTAAATTGACCAATTTTCAACATCAACTTTCAACTAATATTTTATTGTTTTTTTTTTTGTTTTTTTTTGAATACTCAGTTGCATAGTGTTGTGGTCTTTCACAAATTGTAGAAAATCCATAAAAATGTTCAATGTTCATTTTTGTTTGCAAATTCATGAACAAATGTAAGGTTTATTATTGGAAACTCAGTAATTTACCGATGACAAAACATACGGTAGATTGGGTCTGCCTAACTCTTTGTCTAAGATTGTTTATGTTATTATTTACCAATAATAGGTCCATTCAGGGACAATTAGCAAGTGATCAATTGTTAATTTTGATAGGTGGTAAGAAAATTGTTATATCTTGTCCATATTTATTGTTCTTGGTGGAGTAATGGTGTACACCATAACACCATCACTACTGTTCTGTTCTTATTAAATTATTTGATATCATATAGTTAAATACAATTGAAGTTCTTCCAAGCATTACTTGCTAATTTAAGCAAATGAGGCCAACTCAATATTGTTATGTGAGTAAAATGCAAACTATTTGTATGTTTATAAAAAATCTCACCACATTGTGACTGTTTAATATCCCATTCATGTATTATTATCTCACATTTTACAGTAAGGCCACAACAAAGTTATAAGTTGTTTGACGGAATTTTGCAACAAAACATTGGAACAAGCTACATGTAGCTACATAAATAAAAATGGTTTTATTCTTTTTATATAATCAGTTGTAATCACAAAGTGAAGACCAAAAATATTGTGTCAAATATGGTGAACATTAAAATTATGTGCCAAAGGCATTCAGCTTATTAAATACTGCCATTTTTTACTATAAACTGTTTAAAAACTAAAAAAAATAACTTACAAAATCTGTTAAAAAACTATAGGAATTTTAAGTGCTGACAAACATTTGATAAATTTATTGTGACCTAACCTTTTAAATACAGTGGTTATTTCTGGTATTGTATATGGTAGGTGTATTGCATTACACATTTGTTGGACATTTTTTAATGGGTTAAATACTATAAATGTAACAGAAAAGATGTTGTTTGACAGTTTTTGCTATTAATTAAAGAAAATAAGAATTTAAAAGCAGATACAATACCGAAAAATTATGTTTTAATCGCATTTTTTGGTTGAACTTTAACTTAAATTGCCTTACTCATAGATACTGCTTAAAACTCTGACGATGTAAAAATAAAGAATACAATCATTAACATTTTTTGAACTGCATAACCTTTGTTAAATCAGAATACTTTAAAGGGGCATATCAAAAGTATTTCACCAAAATATAAATATGTATTAAACAATTCATTTTTCAACAAGTTTTATTATCTATCAGCAAAAATACATGGACTGTCATTAAGAAATCTAATCAATGTTACAATGCCAAAATCATATTTTTCAATGCTTGGTCCGTGCGGGATTCAAACTAAAATCTACAAACATTGTGAACTTCTATGAAAATTTCCAAAACTACAGTACTATACTCATGGACATAGATACATTTCATCATGATCATTTGATTCGTAAGAATTTTACTCCTAATACAGATTGTCCAGCGCCCTGCATCAGGACACCATTTTGTAATTATTATATAAATATATTACTGAATAACTTAATTATGTGTTATACCCAATCATTTTATAAATCCGTATGAAAAGATACCTATTGTTGAAAATAAAATACCATATTAGCCATGGATATTCCCTTTTAATTCTTTTATAACGGACAATATTATTAAATGGCAATGAAATTTTAATGATCAATTTAACTTTAATGCCTAACGAGCACTTTGTTACTTTTCACAAATAATTGTGTACCACCTTTAGAATTTTAATGATCATTTAAGTATAAGATGGAATTAAAATAGGTATGGTGTATATATGTATGCATTTTAAGGTGGGGATTAATTCTTTTGTGAAATTTTGTCAACCTGCCAGGTAGCCTTAATAATGCCAAAGTGTTTAAAGAACAACCTTTAGCAGTTACAGATAGTGGCGTGTTAACGTGTGTGCTGTTCGATTTCGGAATTTAGTGTAAATTGATCATTTAAAGTTGAACTGTTCAATACCTTTTAATGAAAAGAGAAACCATTAAACATTCAACGGAAACGTACTGAAAAGGATTTGTAGAAATATTAGCCCATATGTTGACTTTGCGTGGAGTATTTATTTGTTTCATATTATCAGGTAAGGTGAATATTTATTAGGGTGTTTAATTATGAAGTCAAAATTTAATGCATATTGCTAATTGTGAATTGCCTGTTAACATTTATTTATGTATGTTTTTTTACTTTAGACAAACAAATAGTTTTGTTATGCCCCATTACAGTGGCATGTAGTTTCTGCACAGTCTTCCAGTTCATACACACTTTTTTGTTTATTCTTGATAACTGAGTATTAGTTTGTTACCAAACTTTCTGAAAATGTTTATAAGCTTAAAATAGAGGCAAGTTCAATAGCCAGCCAAATCTCATCGGGTACGTTGCAGTTATTTCAATATATTTTAGAAAAATATGACTCTTTGATGATTTCTGCTTTCTTACGCATCATCTCATTGCAACCAAGTTCAATGACCAGCAAAATCGCACCAGTTTGGAGTTATAGCCCTTTCCCAAAGTTGCACTGATTTTCATTCTCCTACTCAACCAGTTTGCATTGCCGTCAACAAACTTTGGGGAAAATGTTTATTAGCATAATAAGCATATAGCACTGTCTGAAACCATAACTTTGCCATACATTGATGGATTTTAAATATAGCTTGGCACAAATGTTACCCGTCAGAAGAATATGTGTCATTTGTAACACCCACCAGGAACTTTGAGGTTATTACTCTTCAAATGTTCAAAATATGGCTCCGGAAAATATTTCCTCTCTTTTACTTAACCGTATTTCATCTTTGCAATAAACCAGCTTAAGACGACGGGTTGCATCTAAACCCATCTCCTTTACTCAAAGGTCAAGGTAACACTTAAAGGTCAAAGGTCGACTTCTGCCATAGAGCAGCTTGTCTGCAACTTTGTAAGTCATTGTTCAAACTTAAAATAACGTACCTAAAATGACCACCATGACGAGACTGAGTGTTACATGTATCACCCATCTTTTTATCTATAGGGTCAAGGTCACACTAAGACATCGAATCTGGCCATAAAACTGCTTATTTTTTGGACTTAGTGGAATGTGGTTAAGAATCTGTGCCCTATATATGGACAAAGGGCATCGTTTGTTAATGAATTGGCACATCAGTGATACTTTTGTTTTCATATTTGATTGCTTTTGTATTTGCACAAGAGTGCTTTCTTTAATCTGGGTGGTTAGGACACCTTCATTTTATAAATAAGTGTAATATACATTATATACATGCATTAATTTTTGTTTGAATGTGCATTATGAATTGCACTAATAATCTTTTATTCTGTAGTTATTTCGTAGATAAATTTTAAAAACACAAACAATGTTTGCTGGTTAATTCAATTGAAAAATATCTTTTCTGCCGGTATTCATGGCAAGTTAATTGTAGCTATGTTACGTTATAAATATTATGCAAATATAGCACATTCAAACCTATCATGTTTACTTTTCAGAGTCAGATACACTGACAAGGGTATGATTGAGGAGACACCATGACATCTTTCAAATAGGGACCCTGAAATTTACAAGGTAATTATGTTTATATTATATCAATTAAATGCGCAGTTGAGGGTATAGCGGTTGTAAACACAGCATCGAGAGGAAAGTTCTGCCAAAGCCTGAAAGTCTTGGTTATTTTTTATAAGCTCAGTGGAAATTCTAGGAATTCATCAGTTGCTATTTAACCCTTTACCTCTTACTCACTGATAAGCATTTTGACGCATTTTTACCCTTACAAAATCAAATTAAATTTTAAAAAATTCTTAAAAGATTCAAGTTTTAAAGTCTCCATTTCCAACCCTAAGATACTGATAAGCAGCAAACAACATAAAACATGAACAGCCTGCAAGTCACTTGCAGGCTGTTTTTGGTTTTATGCTGTTTGCAAAAGCAATTTCCAAACTGATTCTGAGCAGAAAAGGGTTAACATCCAAGCCCGGGGCATATTAAATTGGAATGAAATGGCACAATAAATCCTACAGGGCATGGTTTATGGTATTTAACAGCAGAAAAACAAAGTGAGGTATAATAACGTTTTGTTTTTTATTTAGGCATTAATACATTGATTGATAATTAGCATCATTGAATGTGATGATTGTAACATCATAAATATAGTTGATCTTGATATATGTGTCGTGTTCTGTAAAAACTGGGCATAATGCTTGTGCCTAAATTGTCATCCCAGATTAGCCTGTGCAGTCCACACAGGCTAATCAGGGACGACAATTTCCGCTTTTATGGAATCTTTCGTATAAATGATGTCTCTTCTTAGCGAAAATCCAGTTAAGGCGGAAAGTGTCGTCCCGGATTAGCCTGTGTGGACTTCACAGGCTAATCTGGGATTACACTTTACTCACATGCATTTTGTCCAGTTTTCTCAGAACGCGACACATAAAAACATTGATGTGACTTTTGTAATGAAAAGGAATTTTCTTAAGCATTTTTCAATGGTCTCAAGCCTCTGTCAGCATATTTTATTCACCTTTGTTTATTTCTCATAAATAGTGGACGCATAACTCATTTGTTATGTGACAAAAGTAGCTTCATTGAATATTGGATGCGCTCAGTGCTTTTATTACGTTTTGTATTCATTGTATTCATACAAGGAGGCTTGTTCATTCTAAAAGGTTAAATAGTTGTTGTCATGGATGGTTTGATATATGTATCTGCTTTACATGAATAAGTGATCAGACATCTGCTTGACACGAAATAAAGTGATAATGTAATCATTTTAAAGTAATTTATCTTGTTCTACAATAGGAATTATGTTCAATAAGTATCCATTTAAAAGTCCTTTTTGGTTTTCTTGGGCACTGAAATGCAATCATGTGAACAACATAAATGTTTTAAACAGATGTTCATTTGTGTTTCATAAGTCTTGTAATAAAAAGTTGTATGCATGATCACTTTTACATACATGGGTGCTTTTTTTCGTCTTAACCCATTTATACCTAGCGTCTAGAAAAAACGCCTTGGCAAACAGCGCAGACCCAGATGAGACGCCGCATGATGCGGCATATTATCAGGGTCTGCGCTGTTTGCTTAAAGGATTTTCTATGAGAAATATTCTAAATATAGAAATATATATACCAGACAGCCCTAATTTTGGAAATAAATTGATCCAATTTAGAAGGATGGGAGAGTCCACTAGGCATAAATGGGTTAAAAATCCTGGTCATGTTGTCACAATTTAAAACTTTGATTATCCACATTAAGTTACAGGATGTTGTTGATAAGTATTAAAACATACATGACAGCATCTGCTTGAATTTTGAAGACTCTTTGCTGATTTTTATTGCTTATTTTGAAGCAATACACATGTTTTGAATATGTTCAAAACATTCTGAGTGTTTCATAGCACAGCCCTATTATTTCAAAATTAACCCATTTATGCCTAGTGGACTCTCCCATCCTTCTAAATTGGACCAATTTATTTCCAAAATTAGGGATGTCTAGTATATTTATTTCTATATTTAGAATATTTCTCACAGAAATTCCTTTAAGCAAACAGCGCAGACCCTGATGAGACGCCGCATCAAGTCAACTGTTGATTAATACAAAATATATCAATGGACGCTCTGAGCCAGTCTGTAATTCTTGATCACATAAAATGTTCATTAAGTTCAATTACACAAGTCATTTGTTTAATAGATATAATTAAATTTTCATGTGGTGCATTTGTCAGCATTGTAAACAAATGATTAATAATTTATTTGCCAACAATTTAGGGCATACTGCAAGTTCATGGGTTTTCTGCATGACTTGTTGAAAAATTACAATGTTCACCAACATGTTTGAGCCCTGGCCTTAGGGAAATGGTTTTTTAGCAAAAAAGGTATCAATGAATGTAATAATTATGACTTTTACATTTGTATATCTCTTTTTGATGACAAGGGCTCCATATTTATGTATTTATGGATGGGTATGGCTTACATCAAGTGTGAACATGCTCTATCATAATACATACGGTAGATCCACATTATGTTTTATTACACAGTATTACATTTCCGTTATTTATTGCTAAGTTATTGCTAAATTATGCATCGTAATTTATTCATTGGTTCTGGGACATACAAACTTTCTCACCAAGATTGCATATGAAATTTTAACTTCTTTTTACCTAATGTTCTGATCTGAATTTTTTTGCTCCATGTATAATTACTAATAAATATATTATTTAACATAAGACTTAGTACAGTAGACAATCTTGATAAAATTCTTAAATGAACATAGGATTTGTATTATTATAGTCAATTGGTAGGGTTTAAAAGTATTGATAACAGTATCCCCAGTTAAATTATATATTTTTGCTTTTATGTATTATCTAAGTATGAGTAATATCCTGTAAGAATTATGTTGGAACGGCTGGCCTATCACATAATGCCAGGATATATAGTCTCTAATCTCCAGCTCCATTCATTGATTATGTAGATGTTTTCAAATGGTCAGCTGCCTACTTTTTGTGTGTTAAGAAAGCCATCAGGTAATCTTGTGGTTTAAACATTCAATCCCCATTAATATCACATTATTTTGTGATAATTCTTGTTTCTGACATTTGAATTAAACATTGCCATACTTGGATATTGCTGAATTTATGCAGGTATTTATAATTCTGGGAATGTTTTTTTTTTAGAAACCAGGAACACATTTCTCCTTATAAATTATGTGCTATTTTTGTTTAGACAATCTATGTGAACCAATGTTAACCCTTTGCATGCTGGGAAATTTGTCGTCTGCTAAAATGTCGTCAGTGCTGAATTTCTAAAATTAGCATTTTCTTCACTTTTTTTCAAAGACCACTATCAGAATAGCAAACAGTTTGGATCCTGATGAGACGCCACGTTCTGTGGCGTCTCATCTGGATCCAAACTGTTTGCAAAGGCCTTCAAAATCCGGTTCCAGCGCTCAAAGGGTTAAGCATACATCACTTGCACTAACATTATTAGTTCCTACTGGTGCATCATTTCTGTCTATTAAAGTGTCACCACAAGTCATACTTTTTTCCATATCCATATCCTATTTAATTCTCAATATATAGACAATTACCAAGAAACACCTTCCTTCATTCAAGCCCCTCTCTGGGAAAACCAGACTCAATGCATGTGTTCACTGGCTAATCAGGGACGACACTTTACGTCGAGGCTGGATTTTCGCTATAAGATGAAACGTCTTTTAAACAAAAATTCCATAGAAGTGCAGTGTTGTCCTTTCTCAGCCTGTGGAGACTTTACAGGTAAATCTGGAACGATACTTTACATACATTCATTAGGCCCGGTTTTCCCAGAGCTAGACTCATTTGTATGTATTGATTACCACTGGATTCCACCAACCCCATCTATGTCAACATATTTGGGCACAAGGTGCAGTGTTTAGAGACTAGTAATTATTATTGATTTGACTGGCTTGATTAATAATCATTGTCACTTTGTTGGTCAAAGATGGTCAAGCAGATTAAACCACTGACTTCAGGCCAAATATGGAATACAATGGTGCCAATAACGGAGACATCGCCACAAAGTGTACATTGTGCTACAACCGTACAAAGGAACTTGGTGTGGGTTCTGTCAGCATAGAACTCATTGAAATCCTATTTGTATTCAGTATGTTTAGTTTCAGAAAGGGTTGTACCGTAATACATTCATTTATTATCTTATTTTGCCCAAAAAGGACATTGGCAAAAAATCGTTGGGTCATTTCACATTTTAGTTAGACACCTTAAAAACATCATTACATTATATGCTAGCCAAAAATATGTATTTTCCCACATTGTTAACATTTCACTGACCGATACATTTTAAAACTGAAAATTACAATCACCAATGACAATACAGTGACACATTTAATCCTTTAATTAGCCAATTAGAGCATCTTGAGAGGAAAAAATCCAGTTCAAAATGAGGTTATCATTGAAGAAGTACCATACTAAGTTTTCCTAAGCCCCATGCACCAACTAGCATAGGCTAGCTACTGGGTCTTATTGTTGAAGGACAGTGATACAGGTGTTATATATTATCCAATCAACCACATTAATAGTAGCCTAAGTGGATGTTTGTGACATGTTCAAGGCCTCTGGACAATATACTGGTTTTTTGAAACACAAAGGTTTCAGTGCTTGGTAATGTTATCCCAGTGGGCAATCCTGTTTCTTGATATTGCACTTAAGTGCTGTTTAAATTTAACAAATTTTTACATCATTACAATGATATTTTTTGGTAATAAGATATAATCGCTAATTTAATGCTGCTGTTACTTGTGTGAAACAGTTTTGACGAAAAACCCAGATAAGATACTGTGATTTTTAATGTATATGTAACAACTATGATGTACAAAACGCATGAAAACAAAGTTAGTTTATGTGGACATGAAACAATTGCACCAACAATATTGTTAAACTAAAACAATTCATATTAATTTTACTGCTTTTGTATTTAATAGTGTATAGCGTTAAAAAAATACATGCCAAATTTGTTGATAATTATGCAGTGCTCAAGTGTGCACATTTCAGCACTGGTAGTCATGGAAACAACTCATATATATGCTTTTGTATTTGATAGTTTACAGCATCGAAAACATTACGCTTAAAAATGCATGTGTCAAATTTGTTTAAATTATGGAGTTTCTCAAGTGCAGCTATTGAACTAACGTGTGCACATTTCAGCACTGGTAGTCATGGAAACCGACGTGGCCGAGGATCTGCAAGGGGACGAGACCATCAGCCTGTCAGACGTGCTGGTGGCGCGTGACTCCTGCCTGCCGGAGGATGAGTTATGGGCCCTGTGTCGCGAGTGCTGCCTCGTTCTGGAGGTGGTCAACAACTCGCCCGACAGCTTCCAGACCCTCTGCGTCACTCCTGACACCGTGGCCTTTGACCAGGTCGGCAACGTCTGCTTCCTGGACTTAGACGTCGGTAATGGTAACTTGTTAAATAACATTAATTTTGCCTCCCCCCCCCCCCATTGAACATGGCGGCATTTGTTGGTTTAATAGTGTTGGTTAGTTGGTAGACCACTTTTATTTGCATCATCAAGTTGAAATTAAACATCTTCATTTCTTTGCAACATCTTGAAAACAATAACATGTTGTCATTTTCATAATAACAATGACTGTAAATACTTACATTAGCATTAGCGCCTGTGAACATTTGTAAAAACATTTATTATCTCCCCCCATTCGACATGGCGTCATATGTTGGTTAAATAGTGCTGGTTAGTTGGTAGACCACTTTTGATTGCACCAGCAAGTTGGACATAGATGTCTGTAATGACCAGGGCACATCTTTGTCATCATTATTCTTTTTCATGATTTCTTTGCAACATCTCTTTTAAAAAATCTGTTGTCCTTTTCATTATAGTGATTTATATTACTAACATTATTTTCTGCAATTAGTCAAGACAAAATTTAACTATTTAATGACAGTCAATTTAAATAATGTTACACTCACTGGAGCCATTGCAAGAGATTGCATATTGGTTGGGAGGGGTCAAGGACAATTTCTCTGTTTTGAAAAAAAAGAAGATATTCTTTCCACTCCTTTACTCAAGAATGAAATTAACTTTGTTTGATTGGCAGCTATTATCAATACAGTTTAAGCAATAAATGCATGTTATTTGGATAAGTGCAAGATGAAGAATGTCATGTGCTCTCAGACTTCTAATGGCTCCAGTTAATTCCCGAAGCGGATCATAACGGTGTTTACTATATTATGCTTAATGTTATTACTTATGTAGAGATTAAAATGTGATATCTGTGAAGATTGAGGTGTTTTGACCAAGGTTGCTACAAGAGAAATGCATTTCCTTTGTTTAGGATAAGTATAGTTGACGATTAGGCGGATTAGCACTTTAGAAATTGAACGAGATTGAAGTTGGTGTTATAATAACACAGGTGTTATAGGGCAACACGGACATTGGGTAGCAATATCAGTCTGTGTCGATAGCTCAGCAAGTATAATCTGATTGAAACTATTTCAAGTATTTATGATGCCAAATTTGTGTTAAGTATAATCACTATTAGCAGTCTTCCTTAAATGATACATAATTAAGTGTTTTAAGATAAAAAAAATAAATGTGGTGCTATTATATACATTAATAATATAATATAATGTTTGAAAAATGATTTGTTAACTCAAAATGTTGTGGTTTAAGCATTTCAAATGCTTCAATATTTAGTCTCTGCAAATGATATTTTTAATCTACTTTTGATGAGCCCCATTCCAAATGCAATATTTTAAAGCAACATTTAATTATAAAACCAGTTTTTAAAAAATTGGGTTATTTTCTAAGCTATGTTTAAGAAAGATTATATACAGATTAGTTAGATGATAGTAAAATTACCAGTAGAATCCTTGCCAAATTTGTGACCAGATCGGCTACTTTTATTGGCACAGTGCATGTTTAAAATGGCTATAGCAAACAACAGATTAAAATAAATTTCAAATGTATGATAACTGCATTAAATTCTGGTCTTGTTTGGATAAGTTTTATGGTTAGACAGAGATAGGTTGTTAAATATGTGTTAGTTCATATTTGTTTTAAGATTTTGGTTTAATATATATGCCAGTTTAAATTATGACAACATAAACAAACCATGAAGTGTGTTGATTATTTTTACTTCAATTTGCTTTACGCAAAAAAAAGTGAATAGACAATTTTTTTTCACAATCTCCTTGATATGAATATACAGTTTTCATGCATATGATCACATAGTACTTATGGGTTATACATAGGCTTAAGGATACCATGCTGTCAGTCGTCTGTCAGTGTGTGCATGCCTGCCTAACGTCTTTTCCTCCTAAACCTCTTGACAAATTTTAACCCTTTGCATGCTGGGAAATTTGTCATCTGCTAAAATGTTGTCTGCTGAATTTCTAAAATTAGCATTTTTTTCGATTTTTGTTCAAAGAATACTTTCAGAATAGCAAACAGTTAGGATCCTGATGAGACGCCACGTTCTGTGGCGTCTCATCTGGATCCAAACTGTTTGCAAAGGCCTTCAAAATTTGGTTCCAGCGCTAAAAGGGTTATAGAAGCTTGACAGCCTTTATTCTTGGGTGACCCTCTTTTAAAGTTCTTCAATCATTGCGGTCTGCGGCTTGTCCGTGCCCTTAGTTAAAAATATATTTTTAATTGAAAACCTCTTAAACGGCAAGGTTCTTGGTTTAAATATATTGCGTTCCATAGATATAGATACAGGATAAAATAGTTTCATGCTGAACGCTAAGTTAACATCGTTGCAAAACACATTGTTGCGTCCTAAAATTTTCAAATTAGCCCATGCAGAATTAGAACATTTTTGAAATTTCTGACATTACTTTTAATCATTTCAGTTAGCTGATATAATTTTCATTTTGCATGACTGAGAGAAATTATGTTTTGCATTTACAACTTGTTAACTTGTTCAACTTGAATGATGAATCTTTAAAAAATACAATTTTTTTAAGTTGGCCTAGTTTTCCTAATAATGTTTTGAAGGCTACTTATATGATGTGAAGATCATGTTTGATAATTCATAAATGTGATTAAAGTGAGTAACTTACACGGGCTAGCATGCCCTAACCAACTGATCAACTGACCACTATTGCGCAATGTCAGCATTTATAGATTATGAATGTTAACCCTTTGCATGCTGGAAAATTTGTCGTCTGCTAAAATGTTGTCTGCTGAATTTCTAAAATTACAATTTTCTTCAATTTTTTGTCAAAGAATACTATCAGAATAGCAAACAGTTTGGATCCTGATGAGACGCCACGTTCTGTGGCGTCTCATCTGGATCCAAACTGTTTGCAAAGGCCTTCACAATTCGGTTCCAGCACTGAATGAGTTAAAACTGTAAATACTGATAAATATGTATCAATCTGGGGTTAAAAAATCCACCTGCTTTTATTTGGGGGAAATGTTTATACAGATTGAACTGGCTTTTAAGTGTCTTAATCGATATTCAATAATTTGAAAAGCATAACTTTTTTTGCTTTCAGGTTATTATGTTGTGGAAATTACATCCTATAGTCTTTTAAATAAATATACCATTAACAAGGAATTAACTAATTTTAAATGTAAAAAGGTGGTGTTTCATGTATTGCTATCTCACGAAAAGTAGGAACATGCCAGAAAAGATGGATTGTTTATCGATTATTACAAACATTTATTGATCTTGTTCTCAAACATTTTGTCTTTATCAAATCAACTCATGTATTCCTGAAAACAGATTAGATGTGAAATTTAGTATGCTAGTCATGATAACGCATAAAGACAAGTTGACCGATAATTTGCTTATCAGTGAAAGTTCGGACCAATATTTAGCAGCTGATTTTTGTCAGATGTCTCAATAGAGGTTGTGTCCTGCTAAAATAAATCACCCAACATGAATATTGGTATACATGGAGCAAATATTTGTAATGGCTTATGGAATTAAGTGTTATCTTAAGATCTGAAGGGGTCCATTTCGCATGTTCTCAGATGGAAATCACACAGAAATAGAGGGTATACAAATTTGCATAATCTGTGATCTTCTTGAGTCAATATATGGACATTTACATGGGCTGGACATTATTATAACTTACCACAATATTAGAAATGTCCAGTCTGGGTTTATTTGTGTACATCATGGACAGTGATACAGAAATTTAACTTTTTCCCACAATCTTTAATCTTTATAATTTCTAATTATTTGTCTTTTAGCTTATGGAAGCACAAAATGCACATGGTTAGCTTTTGTGAACTGATCTTTTTGTCCTTTGATTGAGCAGTGTGCTTTGTGTATGTCAACATTTACCTTGTTAACACTCTAGAGGCCACATTTATTGTCCAAGCTGTTTAAAACTTGATCAAAACATTTGCTGAAATGATATCTCGTCTGAGTTGGAACCTGGGACATATGGGCTTAAAACAAGGTCAGTTGGTCAAATTAAAGTACAAGCTTGTGAATGTCACATTTTTGGCCCAATCATCATGAAACTTGCTTAGAAAATTAGTTCTTATGATATATAAGCAGATTGGGAAAAAATTATTCCGGTCAGTTAAAAAAAACTTGTCGCGAGGGGGCAGGGAAGTTGTCCTTGTATCCCTTAATAGAAACTTCACACTTCTGAAGTTACAAACGTTTTTGTCTAAACATAATGAAAGTTGCTTAGAACATAAGTTTATGTTCTTATGACATCTTGGCTGAGGTTCAGAAAATGTTCCAGTCTGTTGAAAAACGCTTCACCAGGGGGCAAGGAAGTTTTCCTAAGGCTATATAGTTGTGAAACTTTAAAAGCTTTGTAAGTCACATTTTTTGTCCAATCTTCATGAAACTTGATCAGAATGTTTGTTCTTATAATATCTGGGCCTAATTTAAAACTGGTTCCTGTCTATTGAAATTATTAGGCAGTTTTTCTTACCCTGTTAATACTCTAAAAGTCAATTTTGAGTCCAATCCTCATGAAAATTGTTTAAAACATTTTTTTATTATGATATCTAGGCAGAGTATGGAAAAGGTTCTGGTCCACTGAAAAACATGGAAGCAAGGGGGCTGGGCAGTTTTCCTTATATTGCTATATTAAAACCTGTTAACACTCTAGAAATGACATTTTTTTCCAATCAACATGAAACTTTGCTCTAATAATGATATCTCAGCAGAGTTTGAAAATGGTTGTGGACCTCTGAAAATCATGGATGCCATGAGGGGCCAGTGCAGCGCTATACAGTTTTCTTTATGTGGCCTTAGTGAAACCTTGTGAACACACCCATATAAGTTTTTGCCCAATAATCATTTTATTTGCTCAGAACATTAGTTTAAACAATATCTCGGCTGAGTTCTAAAATGATTGCGAAAAAAATGAAAAAGCTGCTCAAAACAGTTCAGTTACTTTGGTTCTCAGGTGAGCGACTAAGGCCCTCTTGTTTCATAATACAGTATTTTAAATAAAATATAGATGAATTGAGAAATACAATAAATCTGACCTTAAGCTTTGGAGATTATACTACATGAAATGATATGCGTTTTGCCTTTTTAAGCTCGGCTTTTTTCGAAGAAAACCCGAGGTATTGTCATAGCCAGTTGGTCCGCCGTCCGCGTCGTCCGAAAACCTTAACATTGGCTCTAAAATCAAAGTGCTTCCACCTACAACTTTGAAACTTCATACGTAGATGCACCTTGATAATTTCTACACGCCACACCCATTTTTGGGTCACTAGGTCAAAGGTCAAGGTCACTGTGACCTCTAAATTATTCAAAACTGCACCCACAGCCAACCCTTGGCACCTGCTATGCGGTGCTCTTGTTTGTCTTTATTTTCAATTGAATTACCAATAATATACTTGGTTTTTCATTAAAGTGCCTCAAGGACAAGCTCAGAAACATTTAACGATTCCATTATAAATTTCAAAACTTGTTATTGAATTTCTCAGTCTTGAATTTAATTAAAAGAAAAAAACAAACCTGTACATGTACTGATTAATAACAATTGAAATTTTATTCTCGTCTTTTAATCAAACTGGCCATTAAGCGCAACTGGATTTTATATCTGTCATTTACTTGAATACCAATCAGTCATGATTTGAAATGCTTGGGGGGTGCTTTTGTAGGGTTAATGATTACCAACACAATGGGTCTTAAGTTATTGTCAAGGGGTGTATAGTTCGTACAATTGAACCAATAATGAAGATAAGTGTACATTTTGTATATACCCCGTGGCTAAAATTGTTCCATATTAGCTGAAGTTAGTTATTTCCATGATCATGTACTTCTAAATTCTTGCATACTTTATTTAAAGCTATAATTTCGCATGAAGGTGATAAAAGGAAGGGGGAAATGTGTTTATTCACTGCATTCATGACTGTAGCAATCTTCGTCACCCTTAATGATTTTGTTTGTTACGTCTTGTAGTGATTTCAAAAGAGAACAAACATAGAATGATTATATTTCTGACTTTGGCTACTTTTCACATTTCCATGCCAATTATTGAGCATTTGATTGATTTATTTTACCAGTATTTCAGTTTTATGTTATTAAGAAAGTTAAGGCTGATTTGAAATCTAATAAAGCGCCCATTTGAATTATGCAAAATATGAATACATTTTTCATTGTATAAGTTACAGTAACACTCTTGTTTTATGTGCAATCAAGTACACGAGTCATACATGAAATGAAATTGTGACAATTTGATAAATATATGTTTTTATAATATTGAGCATGTACTGCAGCTTAACCCTTTGCATGCTGGGAAATTTGTCGTCTGCTAAAATGTTGTCTGCTACATTTCTAAAATTAACATTTTCTTCAAAATTTTTCAAAGAATACTATCAGAATAGCAAACAGTTTGGATCCTGATGAGACGCCATGTTCTGTGGCATCTCATCTGGATCCAAACTGTTTGCAAAGGCCTTCAAAATCCGGTTCCAGCGCTCACATGCAGGGTTAACAAATGTATTTACATGATGTCATGTTTATTTCAGATCCTGAGCCCATTTACCTACCACCAGAGTACAGCACTGAAGGGAACTCCTACCGGGTAATGAATCATTTTAACAGCTTATGCAAAAATGGGTCGTATTCAATATGCAGCCATCGTAGCTTCAGAAAAGCCTTCGCAATCGTGCAAACATATTAATAATGTTAGACTTAAGGTTTTGGTTTGTTGTTTTTTATTTTTATTTTTAATTTTCTCTTGCAGTATAAACAATGTTAAGCTCAATGTTTTCTTTGTATTCAACACAAATGAAAATAGCCCATTATTTTTACAAATTTCATGTTGGTAAAAATGTTCTATACCCCAATTGTCCCTTTTCAATAATAATATGTGGACAGATCTTACGTAAATTGCACTTTGAAAGCGTAAAAAAACAATTACCCGATACCTCAAAACCCTTGATGCCCATGAATAGTAATCAGAGGCTTGTATTGTTCAGTTGAATATTCTTTTGAAAAGCAATACAATGTCATATTGAGAAAAGTCATAATTATCTGATAAAAAATACGTAATGGCACCTAAACTTGCTTTATTGTTCTGCCAAAAATAGTTTGTTTTGTTTTGTATTTCCAATGTTTTGAATTAACGGTAATTTTAAAGTCTTGTGATTTTGGATTGGTACACCTGTTCAATATTAATTGGTGAAATATTTGTTTAAACTTTGAAAATGTTTTACGCAAGAAGGAAACTATACTACAACTAAAGTGATAACTTTCGTGGATGGAGAACAATATATGTATGGATATCTTTGTGACAACTAAATTTATGTGAGTTCTGAAAAAAGAAAAATTGTTCAAACTAATCTCTTACTTGCATCAATATTGATATTTGTGTATCGAAAACTATATATGGAGAATCTGTGTAAGAGGTCAAAGTTGTTGGACAAATTCTGCACTGCCTTGTTTAAATGTAACGAAATTGCTATACCTTAGCTGTGAGTATTTGTTAAAGAAGAAATTAATTTGATATTTCTTGTTCATGAATAAAATGTAAAAATAATTCTTTAGTTTAAATCTAACGATACTAAAAAAAAACATTTCAGGCTGACCTGTTTTTTGGCATGACAATTTGCTGTACTTTGGCAGAATATTATTGTATCAGGAACTTATGTGGATATTTCTTGGATATTTGGTGTTCACAATATAATTTCAAAACAGTTTTATAGTTAAAAGTAACGTTTCATTCCCAGTTTTATTGTTAAACGTAACGTTTTAGGCCCAGTTTTATAGTTAAAAGTAACGTTTCAGGCCCAGTTTTATAGCTAAACCTAATGTTTCAGGCCCAGTTTTATAGTTAAACGTAACGTTTCAGGCCTAGTTTTATAGTTAAACGTCACCTTTCAGGCCCACCTGTTTTCCCTTGGCATGACCTTGCTCTACGCGGCTGAGTATAATGTGGACCACAACAAAGAGGCAATCTCTCCCGAACTGCGTGAGATCCTGGGACGCATGACGGCAGACGACCCGTCCCTGAGACCCGACCTCGAGTCCACGATCATTCTGTGCGAGGAACAGCTGTGTGGCCAGTCATCGCAGGAAGTGTGCTGCGGCATCGCCGCTGTTGTGGGGTTCGGAATACCCTCTGAAGGTGGGTATCTTGCTACTGGGTTAAGAAGCTTGTTGGGTATTATGATGTTAGGTTTAGGGGCTTGTTTGTTTGACACATTTGAATTGCAAAAATCATTTGGTTGTGACATATTTTTATGCCCCCGGTAGGGTGGCATATAGTGATCGCACTGTCCATCTGTCCGTCCGTCTGTCCGTCCTTCTGTCTGAAATTCCGTCACACTTTGCGTTTAGGTTTTGCGTTTAGGTTTTGATTTTTTTTTTTTTTTTTTTTTTTTTTNTATTTTTTTTCAAAGCGGCGCAGTAGGGGGCATTGTGTTTCTGACAAACACATCTCTTGTTTCTTTCTTCAATAGTTAATGGCGCTACCATTCAAACATGAACATTTGCTTTTGGGATTTGATCTTTTCAGTGACTTTTTGTAATTTTGGAAATGGTCTACTCGTAACTGTGGAAATTGTCTACTCTTAAAAAAAAAGGCTGCGTGATTGTACTCATTTTGTATTTTGTTTCTCTTTCTTTTCTATGCATACTGGGCTGTTTATACTGGGCTGTTTTACAGCTTGTGCTTTCCCAAAAATATTGACCATTTTGTATTTAAAATAGTGATGCGTTATAAAAGTTAAAACATATTTTATTAATTCCAATTAAGTATTATGTAAAATTTGTAAAATGATCTGCAATGCATAATAAATGTTTATTTTGTGCTCACATTTCAATTTGTAAACACTTATAGAATTTGCTACATTGTATCTAGAAACCTTCAAACAGGACTGATACATAGCAAGTTATGAAAAATTACTGTTAAGAAATTTTAGATTAAGTTAGATGAACTAGATCAAAATGGATGACTGTCAGCAATGTATTGGCAGAGCATACTGAATATTTATCATGAAATCATTTGAATTGATTCTTGTGACACATTTATCTGGTGACAAACATTTTGTTTGCTCAGCATTGTAAGTGTTGATTGATTGCCAGTGATTTCATGGCGTCACATGTGTTTGTGAAATCTCTGGTGAACCTCCACCTTTTATAGTAATAGATTAATTGCTAATGCCAGTGAAAGGTTTGAGGCTTTGCATGATGGCAGCTTTAAATATAGCCCATCCTTTTGGTCAATGCCAGCTTTCCCTGTTCTTAAATGGTTCGGGCCCATAGTTCATGAGGACCTGTTGTTCAGAAATTCCACAAAATGAAGCATCGATGATATTAGGACAGAGATAAGTCTCTGCATTTTCTGTGAAACACGCCAATGTGTCTCTGTGATTTTATGAAGAAATAAATTATCCTGGTGTAAATGTCAAATAACTATGCACTAGGTATCAAGCTACAATGTTACAAAAATTCTTCAATATGAGCGGGTTTTAACCCTTTGCATGCTGGGAAATTTGTCGTCTGCTAAAATGTTGTCTGCTAAATTTCTAAAATTAGCATTTTCTTTGATTTTTTTTTCAAAGAATACTATCAGAAGAGCAAACAGTTTGGATCCTGATGAGATGCCACGTTCTGTGGCGTCTCCTCTGGATCCAAACTGTTTGCAAAGGCCTTCAAAATCCGGTTCCAGCGCTCAAAGGGTTAATGCTTGTGCGTTAAGCATCATTCCTGATTAGCCTTTGCAGTCCACACAGGCTAGTCAGGGACAATACTTTCTGCTTTTATGGAATTTTTAGTTTTAAGGAAGTCTCTTCTAAATGAAAAATTCAGTGTAGGCAAAAAGTGTCTTCACTGATTAGTCTTTGCGGACTGCATAAGCTAATCTTGAACGACACATTACGCACTAAGCCCCATTTTTTCAGAGCGCGGCTCATATTTTTCGTTCGGACTTATGCTTGCATTGAAATGTTTTCTTGTTTTGGAGTGTTTTGGCAAAAGAAGAATTGTCATTATTTTAGTTTCTTTGAATTTGTGTAGTTCTTTTGTTCTTTGCTTCCAGTTTTTTTGTTTTATATTAAATACTTTAGATTAGTTGGAACTGTTTTCATGAATGTTTCTTGATATGATGCAACTCAATATGTGGGCTAAAGTTGTGTAGAAGTCATTATCATACATTTATTAAAATAAATATAATTATACCCCCATTACCATTGGTAATGGGGGCTCCTATTACCATTGGTAATGGGGGCTAAACCGGAGTCACTTTGTCGATCTGTCCCGAAAATTTCATCTGATCTTCACCAAACTTAGAGGTTGTATCTAGATGATGTCTAGGACAAGTTTGAATATTGGTCATGCCAGGTAAAAAAACTAGGTCACGGGGTCACTTAGTGCTTTTTAAACCAAAAGTTTGTCCGAACCATAACTATGTCATTTATCGTTGGATTTTTAAATGATTTGGTACATTTGTTCACCATCATGGGACGGTGTGTCATGCGAAAGAAGTACGTCGTTAACTCCAAGGTCAAGGTTTCACTTTGAGTTCAAAGGTAAAAAATGGCCATAAATGATCTTGTCCAGGCCATAACTATGTCATGCGTCGTGAGATTTCAAAATTACTCGGTTCATTTGTTCACAATCATTGGACGGTGTGTCATGCGAAAGAATTACGTCGATAACTCCAAGGTCAAGTTCACACATGGAGTTCAAAAGTCAAAAATGGCCACAAATGAGCTTGTCCGGGCGATAACTATGTCATTCATTGTGAGATTTTAAAATGACTCTGTACATTAATTTTGTTCACAGTCATTGGATGGCGTGTCATGTGAAGCAATTCAATAGTTCAAAGGTCAAAATGGCCATAAATGATAATGGCATAATAATTCTTAAAAATTGCCATAAATTAGCTTCTCTTGTTTTGTGAAGACAGCATGCAAAATATTCTGTGTCAATGCAGCATGTGGGGGTATACGTCACGTTTGTGACAAAGCTCTAGTTATGATAGAAATTCTCCAATGTGGCTCTTAATTGCCTCAAAACAGCAACACAATAATTCAATAGAATTGTCAAAAACATGAATACTCAAAAAAGAAACATGTAGGGAAATATTTCATGAAAACAGATCCTTCCATTGATTGGTATTTAGAAATAACAGTTTAGATAGGGCATAGATCAATCGGCAGTTAAACAATAGTTATCAACAATAACAAATGAACAGTGTTTTCCATAACCTAGCACTCTTCTTAAATTGTGTTCGTACATGTGCTTTCAAATGACAGTGAAACTAGGGCCAGTTGCAGATTTGAAATATGATGTTCATATAAATGTTTTCAGATATTGTAGAGTCCATGTATTGGAAAGGGAGTAATTTAAATATGTACAAACTCCCGAGTCCGTATCCGGAACCACCGGCGCCATTTCATATAAGTATGAACCGTTAGACTGCATGGGGGTTGTGTCCATGGAGATTAACAATGTATAATATACATAATGTGGATGTAACTGGAATTAACTGGATAACACTTATATATAAGTACCGTAGTCACCTGAATGTAAAAATACTCTCATTCAATTTTGAAATTACATTGGATCACATAATTAAGTTTTATGTATTCCTAACAGTTTCAGTTAATTTGCAGAATCAGCAAATACTTGCATTTGAATAAAAGTTTAGGTTTTTTAATGACCGAATGTAGAAAAATAAAAACTCTAAATGAAATCCAAAATGAGCATGATATTTAAACTCTTGTATTATGGTAGATATACAGACAAAGTGCCAAAAAATCGAGGGTTGAACTCAGATGGAACAAAACGCTATTAAAATAAATTTAACACAAATGAGCCTTATGTTCAGGTGACTGATGGTTACTTTGTGGATATTGTATTGTTACATCGTCTCAATTTTGTTGTAGATGTACTTTAAGAATAATGAAAAATGACAGGGTTGCGCAATCTGGTCAGGAGGTACCCTGTTGGCTAATGGGACCACCAAATCATGCTTGACTTTATAGTGTACAGTGTAGCTCCTGACCAGACACTTTATAGTGTACAGTGTAGCTCCTGACCAGACACTTTATAGTATACAGTGTAGCTCCTGACCAGACACTTTATAGTATACAGTGTGGCTCCTGACCAGACACTTTATAGTATAT
>VMBQ01004398.1:6542-26448 GCA_007657795.1 Dreissena rostriformis | reverse complement strand
TAACTAATGAGAATGTCTGCCATCTCGTTGCAGGATGAGCAGAACAGTGTGCTGCTGACAAGTCGCCTCTCGGAGCTGGATCAGCAGCTGAAGATGGAGAAGAGGATGCGCAAGAAGACACAGAAGTTCTACAAGGGACGCATCGAGGTCAACAAGACGCTCATTGAGACGAGCAAGAATGACAAGGCTGCCAAAGGTAACACTGCAGTAATTTATATCAACTTTTTTGATAATATTTTTTTGTTTAATGGCTGGAATATTTTGCAATGCCTATCTGAGAATGTGAGTGATTTCTACAGCTGATCTGCTATTGTACATTAGAAATGGATAATCATTGTAATACCTAGGGAATATACCTTTTTCTGGTGCTTAATGTTCTCAGACACTTTCCAAGTGAATCACAAGCATTTTAAGGTCTTTGCAGTCATCAATGTATGTAAAAAGGTATAATTTTGCTATTATGCATATAAAGTCACATTTAGAGAGCTAAAACCACAGCAGGTATAAGTTACGAATGAAAATCATTTGGTGATAAAGGTAACAACTTTGAAAAACACATTATGTAAGATTTCAAATGTCTAATAAATTTTATAAAACATAGTAAATATATCAAATGCTGACTATGTTTGACATAGTCCAAAGGTTAGATGGCGCATAATCTAAATCAAATGTGAATTATACAACTATGTTGGTAAGTAATAACTATTTTAACTCAGCTGATAAGGAAGTGTTGAAGATGAGCTATTGTGGTCTATGTTCAAGGACAACTATTTGTTAACTTGTACTTTAAATATGAGCATTTTCCGGCAAAAATGGGTCAAATGCCATAAGCGACCTAGCCCCAGATCCGCGTGCACATCCGTGTAGTCTGGTCAGGGGCTACCGTGTCTGCTAATAAGTCATGCAGGGTTCCACTGTCTCATTTGCGAACAGCAAAGCTCCTGACCAGTCTGTGCCAATGCACAGGCTGCTCTGGAGCTACACTGGCCGCATATGGCCTAAGTCTGTGCCAATGCACAAGCTGGTCTGGAGCTAAGCTGGCCGCATATGGCCTAAGACCCAGTTTAGAATGACGCAGGTTATTATATCTAGACTTAAGCTATCATTTCATGCTAAGAACTGGCAAGGTCACATTTGTTGTCAACCATAATGAAATACAACAACTAGTTTTTATAATGGATTCATCTATGTTGCAGGTGAGAGGAATCAGATTCTGCAGGTGGCCAAAGACATAACAGAGATGACTAAGAAGATCAACTTCCTTGACCTCTGCAAAACACATATACAGGTCAGTGATGGAGTACCTCAAAGGTTGAAATAGTAGTAAATAACAGTACATTGAGGAGTCTGAGAAGATAGAGGGCATTATATCAATGCAGTATATAATGCTAGTATGGTTTTCTGAGGACCGGTTGTGTGAAGCCCTATCAAACAAGAGGCGCAGAAAAAGTTTCCTACAACTATTATGTCAAGTATGCCTCTATTATTATGTAAAATATACAACAACTATTAAGTTAATTATAATACAACATATAAAAGGGCATGCTACAACTGTTATGTTAAGTGTGCTTTAACTACTACATAAAAGTTGCAACCACTATTATCTCAGGTATGTTACTACTATTACATAAAGTACAACAGCAACATAGATTTTGCGACACTATTGATTGTGCACAGAATACTGTATGCTTCAACTTTTATTCAAAGTTTGCGAATACTAAGGCAGAAAATATGCTTCTAGTATGACAATAAGTGTGCTGCAACTACTACGGTACAACAATGCTACAACTGATTTGTTTAGTCGCTACCGCGTTACATGAAGTATGCTATGACTGTTACATGCAGTATTATACATTCAACACCTGAAATACTTATATGCTACCTCTATCCCATAAAGAATGCTACAACCTGTTCGCATATGTTCACTATGTGCTGTACTTGTATGCTACCCCTATCCCATAAATAATGCTACAACCTTTCCACATATTTTCCATGTGTCCTTCATATGTTGCTTCCCCTATCCCATAAAGAATGCTACTACATATCTCCATATTATCCCTGTGTGCTGCATATGTTGCTTCCCCAATCCAATAAAGAATGCTTCAACATATCCACATATGTTCCTGTGTGCTTCATATGTTGCTACCCATATCCAATAAAGAATGCTACAACCTGTTCCCACATAGTTTCCCTTTGTTCTGCAGATATTGCTACCCCTATCCAATTAAGAATGCTACAACCTTTTCCCACATATTTTCCCTGTGTGTGCTGCAGATGTTGCTGGCAGAGCTCCAGGGTATAGACGTGAGTTACCTGCACTCCATCACAGTCTGCGGCCCGGGGGAGCCCCTGCAGCTCCAGCCCCGCCCTGACAACCCTCTGCTCCAGTTCCAGACCATACGGGAGCCCCACTCCGGCTGCGAGATACAGGCACTCCATGCAGGAACACCCGAAGGGCTCATGGCCTACCTGTTTGCATCGTATGTTGAGTGTTTGGATTTTACTGTCTCCCCATCACCAAATTCGTCCACCTTAATTAGAATTATAGTTCATAAACAAATATATGTTTTTTGGAAAAGCAACCTTTTTGAAAACCCCACTAATCTGCTGGTACAAATAAAGCTGACCCATTTCACACACTGTATCAACCATTATTATTTAAATTAAGCTATAATTGGTTGATTTAATGGACCAGCTTTGTTTGTACTAAGGGGTTAGTTTTTTTTCTAAACTCCAGCAAATTCCAGGATCAGTCTATTGCAATCTTCATTATTTGTAGGTTTTTCGTACCACCCTCTCCACTTCAGATAATACAAGCCTTGTAACATGAGAGTAATTTAGATATTTTACTGAATTTTAAAGCCAGCACTTGAACAAACAATCGCAAGGCAAGGCTTTAAATATGTGGATCTAATAATTAATTATTTTACTTGCAAACAATCCTGTTAAGCTGTACACGGCAACTCCCTTATATCGTGGTCCGTTATATCGTGGTCCGTTATATCATGGTTTGTTATATTGCGATGTCCAATATATCGCGAATCGGCTATGGCTCCAAAAAATCTGACGAGCATGATCACTTAATGACATGTTTTAATATAAGAATTTGCTAAATGTGATAAAAACTTGTTCTAGCTAGTATTTCACCCTTTATTTCTCTGCATGTATTTTGCATGATTACCATGTTTTCTCTTCCAGCACGGCTCTCAGTGACATGTTTTCTCTTCCAGCATGGCTCTCAGTGACATGTTTTCTCTTCCAGCACGGCTCTCAGTGACATGTTTTCTCTTCCAGCAGGGCTCTCAGTGACATGTTTTCTCTTTCAGCACGGCTCTCAGTGACGGCTATATCCATCAGTTCCTGTTCTGCTTTCGCTATTTCACGACTGCAGAAGACGTACTAAACTTCCTCACCTCAAAATACACGTCTGCCACCAAGTAAGTTTATCTTCAGCCATTTGGTTTCGAAATTCCAAATAAATACCAGTGTATACATTACCTGTTCTACAATTCTAAGTTCTCATAATTTCTTGTTGTCTTCAAGTCAGAGCTTCAGATTCCCAGATTCCTAACTATTCCCTGTAGTTGTGAGCCATTTACAAATCCGATCATATTCGGCAAAAACATTATATCAAAGCTCATCATGCTATTTGTATTGACATTACACACTCCCATATAAAATCATACTCACTAAGTTTGGCTTTTTATTCCATGTTTTTGTATTGCTTTATAATTTCCACCAGTAGGAGATTTGATTTTGTTTGTGTGGCTGATATTGTTTTTATTTATTTAATATGTATATTAAGATAAATTTGTAGATGCAATATAATTATGTTGCTTGTTTAATGATTATAATTCATAGATGCAAGCCAGAGCTGTAGTGCAGGATTTCAAAGTCATATTGAATTCATACTGCAATGCTGCGTTATTAATCAGAACACGCGGAATACCCGTCTCCTTACCTTAAAGTTCAAGGTCACATTTAGAAGTCAAAGTTCAAAGCTTGCCAAATAACAGGTTGAAAATTCCTGTCTAAGAAATACCATATAGTGATGGATTTTGAAATAAATTGACACAAATAAACCATCATAAGACCATGTAGAGTTCAAAGGTGAAATAAGGCCGTAGAACAGCTCGTATTCACTATAACTATCATTCATAGTGCTATTTTTAAATAACTAACCACATAAGACCACAATGAGGAGACAGCATATTGTGTCTTAAAGCTGTCTCCCTACCTCAGAGGTCAAGATCACACTTAAAGGTCAAAGGTCAATGTAGCCATAAAACAGCTTGTCCAGGATTTAACATTGTGATTCATCATGCAATTTAAAAATAATGTACCATTAACGACTGACATTTGGTGACTGAGTATTGCCGGTATCTCGTGTCTCATTACCTCAAAGGTTAAGGTCACACATAGAGGTCAAAAGTTAAATTTTGTTATAAACATCTTGTTTTTGACAGGATTAGATTTTTAAGACAAAATTGGGATATGTGGGGTCATCTGTGCCTTATGGACAAATGTCTTGATTTAAAATATAGATTAATATTTTCACCATTTTCACTCATGTTTTCAACAAAGTTGCTATGTACTCGCATGCTTCTTACACTGTTCATTATTATTTATGCAAACAGGATTCTAACATTTAATATTAAAAAAAGGTAAGACTTTTTCATGCCTACTTAGCAACATGCTTTTTTCTATGAAGTGCATTTAGGGTCAGCAGAATATTTTTGTTTCTGAATTTGAATCAAAATATGCCTAATATCATTCAGGCAAGATTTTATAATGATGAAAAGTGCACATCTAAACAATAATAATTTGGGGTAATTATAAAGTACGAAATGGCAAAAAGTTCATATATATTGTATTCATGCTAGATTTTTTTTAAAATAATGTTTGCTTGCTTTGTAGTCTGCCGACCCAAATTTGCTTGCTTCTGCTTTGCATCTGACCTCATTCTTTCCAATATTCAGTCATCCATGTATAGTAGAGGTTCTTTAATCTCTAGTGATAGGCTGGTACATGGTATACTAGTGTACCTTTTGTAACTTCAGTTCACTACATTAACTGCATAATTATGATGTTGTGTATGATGGTATTATAGAAAGTTATTATACCCCCACAAACGAAGTTTAGGGGGGTATATAGGAGTGAACTTATCTGTCGGTCGGTCCGCATTAAGTGCCCGCTCTCTAATTCAAGTTGTTTTCATCCGATCTTCACCAAACTTGGTCAGAAGTTTTATATAGATGATCTCTAGGCCATGTTCGAACATGGGCCATGCCAAGCCAAAACTAGGTCACGGGGTCACTTAATGCGTTTTACACATTCAGTATGGTGTCCGCTATCTATTTCAAGTACTTATCATCCGCTCTTCACCAAACTTGGTCAGAAGTTTTATCTGGATGATCTCTAGGCATGTTCGAACATGGGCCATGCCGGGCCAAAAACTAGGTCAGGGGGTCACTTAGTGCGTTTTACACACTCAGCATGGTGTTCCCTATTTAAAGTACTTTTCATCCGCTTTTTATGTGGGGGTATTTGTTATGTTTGTGACAAAGCTCTAGTTGTTTCTGTATTTCATTAGAAATTGTTTGTTTGTGAGAAGAGTCCCACAGATGGTTTCATGTTGTGGCCATACATAAAGATTTATTTTGCTTTCAAGTTATGGAATATTTCTTTAATAATTATTATGACCATATATTGTTAATCACAAGGTTATAAATTGTATATTTTCTCCCAGTCTAACAATACCTCTCCCTTACCATATATTCAACAAACTAAAAATAATCCAAATCCGTTGGACATAATAGATATAACAAATGTTTAGATCGTGCAGGTAAGTAAACTTAAAGTTAGAACTAGAAAGATGTGTTTGATAAGATTGTCCTTTTCAAGATTGAACCTTTGAGTCGATGTGTCATATTAAATGTGCAATACAACATTACTCAGTTAAACAACATAGTTATAAACAAGTTACACCATAGATATTATTTGTAGCAAATGATATTAGTCAGATTTTTAGATAGAATTTTGATGTTGTTCTCTCATCTCATCCACATTAATTTTGAGTTTTATTTTTTTTTGCTCTAATTGGGCTGCTGCGCTTTGTTTTAATTAATGCCCTCCCAATTGAAGATGGCATGGTATACTAAGGGTTGGTTGCTTTATCTGTCTGTCATTAGGGTTGGCCATTTTTGTTAAGCCCTCTCAAAGTCTTGTCTTGTCTCCTCCAAATGAAAAGTTTAGAATAGAATTTCATTGCTTTTAGCATTTGGGAGTTAATATTGCCCTTTAACTTTATACAATTTGTGTTGCAGCCATTTCTGCTCCTACGTTCATGTCTGTGTAATATAGTTTACAATTGGACCTTATTACAACATTTTAATAAATTGTTTACCAAATATAGCGAAAACGTTTGAAGGCATAAATATTATCTGGTTCTTGTAGGACGATCAACCTAAAACAACAACAAAAAGAGTTATGGTCCTTGAATAATCCAAAATGTGCAGTATAGTTGTTTCTGATCTAAGTCCAACCGTTATGGTCCAATCTTCACCAATCTGAATATTTAATATTTGAACCAAGTTCAGATTTACCATATTGCCATAGGAACTATATATATATATATATATATATATATATACAGAGTTATGACTTCAGATTTACTTATAATTTACCATTGTAGCAGTGCAGTGTTTACCACACTTTATAATTAAAAGATTTATTACTTAAAGCAGGACTGTACGATTTTGTCAAATAAAAATGAATTGATATAAAATGTGTTAAAATTTAGTATACATATATTTCAATATAAATTAAAATAAAAGTAAAGAAGAACATGTGTCGAAAAATGCAAAATAAGCCAGATATTTAAATCTGAAATTGAAAATGGCTTCCAGCCGAATTCGCCAGCATATATATAATACATGTACAATGTGAATCTAAATTTAGTTTTAATGCAGATTCATTCAGACGACACAAAGACACAATTTTGTTTCCTTACAAACATGAGTAAAAGTGTCGGCATCGGCTTTAACCAGCGCTAACTTGTCTTTGCTGCATTTTATGAAATTCGTCTTCAATGTATAATTTGTATTGCCTATTTGGTGTCATCGTAACATAGTTGTATCAATATATTACAAATTAACACATATGAAAATCGTACAGTCCCGCTTTAAAGGGATACAGCTTTTACAAACAGCCCTCAATGCTTCAATGGTTTAATTTGATTTTTGGTTTGCTTTAGCTTTTTTTTAAGTTATTTTAAATTTATTGTGTTGTGTCAATTTTTAAATCATCTGCAAGTTCTGCTGCAGAAAAGTGTATGTTGTGAAATTCCATAACTGTCAGTGGTGAGATGTAGTTTCAAGGTGGTCAAGATTTCATATTTGGTAAAACAAAATTAAAAACTTTTATAATAATATTTAGATTTTCGTATGCATTTTATTTTACTAACTTGTTTCAATTTGATGCGATTAAAGGCTTAATATTCTAACAGTTGATTTACTGATCAAACTTTTCAGACGGATTCTATGTAATCATTAAAAAAAAAACAGATAGATTTACATATTTGAAGTAAGGAATTTAACTGCAGTGTGTAGATCTATACTGTATCATTAGCTATTAAACTGTTTGTATTTTTCAATAACGTGTTTTAGATGAAGGTAACAGGCTGGGCCCAGATACTCAAAACTTTAGGGGTCAATTATAAGCCAAAACATGTTGCCATAAAATTTGAAAACAGCATATACTGCAATCAACCTGTTAAAGAAATATTTTGTACATTACCAAGCATAACATTCTGTATGAAATAAATAATTAAACTTTAAATATTTCATTAACAAAGTTAAATTGATTCAAAACTAGCAAATGTTAACATAAATTTGCCAGTAAGGTATTGAGCAACTGGCGCCAGGACAGCATGCTTACCGGGGTCCGTATTCACCAACCATTCTTAACTTAAGAATAAAG
Source organism: Dreissena rostriformis (assembly GCA_007657795.1). Classification (NCBI taxonomy): domain Eukaryota; kingdom Metazoa; phylum Mollusca; class Bivalvia; order Myida; family Dreissenidae; genus Dreissena; species Dreissena rostriformis. The sequence goes on along the minus strand of VMBQ01004398.1, from coordinate 18,468 downwards.
AATAAATGTTGTGCTTTATTAATGTTGCCCCGTATTCACCAACTATTCTTAAGCAATTCTTAGACTTTTTATTTCTTTAGCAATAAGATTTCGTGAATTTGACTTTAATACGAATTTTTTCTTAGACTAAAGAATTTTGCTTATTCTTAAGTTTAAGAATTGCTGAAGAATTGTTGGGCCCTGATGTTCTTAATGCAAGCTCTTTATATTTCGTTGCAGGTCAGGGTCCACTGAGGTAAATATCTCTCGACTCCAGCATCGCGTGATAGATCTCCTGCTCTTCTGGATCGAAGGATATTTCAGCATCGATTTCAAGGGCAGGCCCGCACTGATTGGCAGCGTTAGAGAGTTTGTGAGGGATAACGTGAGTTGAGAAGCACACCGATTTGTTCATAATTGACCAGTTCCAACTTATCAATTAAGGATTAAGTTGACTTATTGACCCGCAATCTGGAAAAAATCGGGCCTTATTCATGTTTGTAACGTGTAGTTCCTCACAATCTTCACAGGCTGATTAGGGAAGACAATTATACCTTTATGGTATTTTTCGTAAGGAGTAAGTCTCTTCTAATTGAAAATCCAGTCTAGATTGAAGGTGTCATCACTGATTAGTTTTAGCGGACTGAAAGGGCTTTTCTGGGACGATTCTTTCCGCATATACATTTAAGCCCAGGTTTCCCAGAGTGTTGCTCATTTAATTTAAATCCTTTTACAATTAACCTAAGACATACCTCAACGAGGAGCATTCAATGATTTTGCAATTTTATTAATAGATACAAGCTTTTGCAAATATCACATAATTACCAGAGTTTGAACCATGTGGCTTTTTGATGTGTGCTTCAATTCACATAAAATAAAATTCTTGTAGTAAAGAATTGTAAAAATGTAAGCATAACTGACCATAATGGGAACATCAAAACTGTATTGAACAGAAATGTGGTGACATTTTCTTAAAAGTGTATCTTTAGGTGGAATCATAATCTTTATGAATTCTTACATTCATTGTATCAACCTGATAAAAACTAGTATAATTTCATGATTGCATTTATGTATTTACATAACAAACAACATTTGTTGGAAAAAAAACGACATGATTGATTTAAATTATATGGATTTAATATTTTGATAATTGATTTTATGCTAATAAGGATGAGTAAGGATTGATAGGGATAAAAATCTTTGACAGATTCCCGAGGACTCAGAGAGAGGTCAAAGTGTATTGTCATTGCTTAGCAACTGTATCTCAGGACACAACCTTGAACTTTCAACCTCTGACCCAGACGAGTCTGACATGGTCTTCTGGCAACGGACTGATAAACAGAAGGTAAGAAGAATTCAGTCAGTTTTGCATTATTGTTATGGTTTGATTATTTTACATAGGCTTAATTTATTTTGTGTATTTATTGATGATATGTTGCAGCTTTTCAGTGTATTTTGCGTATAGTGCCATCATATATCATGATATTTCTTATAAGGTTTAACTTAAATATAGCCGCTCAATTATGATGTACATTTAATATAGAATGCAATGCATCACATTTATTTTTTTATCACCTTTAGTTTTAACATTTTTCTCACTTCATTTCATTAAAGGTTAAAAATGTTAGAAAAGTTGACATTTTCCTATGCCAATATAAATTTAGAGACCAAACTTACTTTAAGCCAAAACAGTGAATGGTCAATAACGCACTATTCTTACCTATTATCATTTTAATTTCAATGAGAGATATGACTAAATTGTAGCCAAGCAGTATGGAAAAGAAGAAAGAGGTACAATGCGTAGAACACCTGTGTAATGTAGATACTGTAACTGTCGTATAGTTGTAGAGTCCTCGTTCATACTCATACCCTTGTATAGTCAGTCTTGTTACATATGACCCACATCATGCAAAAAATGGGCTTTATGCCATGTGCATCCACACAGTCTGATCAGAAGCTACACTGTCCACTAATGAGACCACAAAACCTTGCGTGACTTTATTATTGCGGACAGGGTAGCTCCTGTCCAGAGAATGCACAGGTACAGGATGGTCTAAAGGAGCTACACTTGCTGAAAATGGGATAAGACCCTTTTTGACCTGATGCAGCACGTATATGTTGTTTCTTGTCATTCCATGTTATATCTTAACAAGTAATTGCCCCATGTTATGTATTGTTAAATCTTGTTATGCCATGTAACATCTTCACATTTAATTGCATGTTATGTTTTGTCACAAATGTCATTTCTTGTCATAACATTTTGCATTGTGCTTGCTAGCTCAGTTGGTAGAGGGCTCAACTTCAACTCGGAGTGTTTCGGGTTCGATTCCCGGCCCGGCCGATTAACTTGTGTGTGTCACATCTTGTCATGCTATGTGTTGGCAGCCACATTCTTATGATGACATTCTTTTCACAATTACAACATTCTTTGTCTTTGAAGACATCATGTCATGCTAGAAATTTCTTGACAAATAATGCTTTGTGTTGTCATGTTATGTCATGTATACCACATGCTTTTCATGTGGCGTTCTATTGTGTCAAATTATGTCAAGCTTAAGTGTATAATTTAATGTTATTTCATGTGCCGTTTTGTCTTGTCACACCATGTCATGCTATGTTTTGTAATGTCAGGTTTTGATGCCAAGATTGTGCTTTTTGCAATGCATGTTAGCAACTGTTTCTTGTAAGCAGTTTTTACTCACAGAAATGTTAAGAAGTTTAAACATAAAATATTTGCAACAGTACATGTAATGTGTTTAAACTAGTTAAAAGACTATGTTAAATGCTAAGATTATTTTTTCATCATTCAACCACAAAACAATTGGATCAGTCAATGTTATGGGGTTAAACCATTCAAAAAAGGTTTTAATGCTAAGAACATGAGTTCTTTATTGAATTTTATTTACATACCATTCTCTCATATACTCTCTAATAAATGCCCCTAGCGACCTTACATTTTCCTAAGGAGGAGGGGGTGAATTGTAATCAGAGGTAAAAAGAAAATGGCATTATTTTAAATATACCACTGTAAAAAGATTATTATAATTTGACACACATTTCAGTCAAAGATTAACCTTACACATGCACTGGTATCTGCATTGACTGTTGAGCAAATGAAAGCATTAATTTGGAATGGAATTTTTGTGTATTTTTGAAACAAAATAGGTGAGGGGGATTTTATTAGTGTAGGGGCCTTTATAAGAGAATATATGGCATATGTATAATACTTATATATAATTTATATATATAAAAAATATGCTGAATACCCATTTTACCATAACATTCCTCTTTTGTAAGGATCCAAAACCTTTCCCCTAAAATATATAAAAGAAGAGGGGTAAATGCTGGTTCAGGCCTTATGTGTTTGTTTAAGGGCATCAAACATCCTGGGTTTGAGTCAACTTTGAGGGGAGATATGAAATGTTAAGGAAAAAATGCTAAAATGGCTGCTAAATATATTAAAAAGGGTCTTACTTTGTCTCTGAGAGACATATGGTACTTGAGAACTTGACTCCAATATATTTCCTGCATCCATATAGGCAGACATAAAGTTTACATTTTCATCATAATTCAATGACTCTTTTTAATTTCGTCTAATTTTACATTTGAGTATTATCAAGACTCAATAATTATCAATTTAAAAAAAATGTTAATGAACAAAACAAGTAATGAATTTTGTTTATGGCTTCTATAATTTGACAGCCAATAATAGAGGAATCAGCGGATCTAAAAACGGTGAACAATTTGATTCTTCTTTTAAGTAAATTTAATTAATTAATATTGTATGATTAGTCTCTATTTTTTATTTGCTTATTTCTTAGCATGGTTTGAAGCCTAATTATGTAGTGAAGTGCAGATAAAAAGCATGAAATTAATTAGTTTTTTTTAATTTTGTATTAGAAAACTTATTATATTACAGTGGCTTTGAATTTCTTTAATGAAGGGTTTTGTTTAAAATAGAACAAAATGTAATAGCAATTACTTTAAGTATGTTTTTCTTGTAGCTTTTCATTTAATCATTTCTTCATTTTGCATAATAGAGTTATATCAAGTATTATTGACCTTACTGGAAGTTCAAATGACGGAAGTTCAAATGACTGCATATCTATGGTGGTGTCATTACATTGTGTTATATCACTTTGCATGCTGGGAAATTTGTCGTCTGGTAAAATGTCGTCTGCTATTTCTAAAATTAGCATTTTCTTCGATTTTGTTTCCAAGAATACTATCAGAATAGCAAACAGTTTGGATCCTGATGAGATGCCACGTTCTGTGGCGTCTCATCTGGATCCAAACTGTTTGCAATGGCCTTCAGAATTCGGTTCCAGCACTGAAAGAGTTATGTATAATGCATAAATACTGAGGTCAATAAAAATTCTTTTTTTTAATTTATCTTTTAATATGTGCACACAAATAATTTCTCTTTTTATTCTTAAAGGCATGTAAAGTATTAAAACACACACTAACTTTAAATTTACAACATTATTATCCGTGTCATTATAACCCTAGTTCTTTTTTACATAATACAATTTCATTAACATTGTTGTCTTACTTACTGAACTAGTTGTTTGTTGTTGTTTTTTTTATAAATTATATTTGAAATTAACAAACAATACTTAATTGAACATGAGGTAAATTTTATAATAATTATGTATTAGATATATTAAGAAAACTACATGTGTTCATTATTGCTTACATAAAATAGCAATCAAATTTTTAAACCACTTTATGTTAGACATAATTGTCTTTAATATAATTATACCAGTTGATAAGAACCATCAATTGAAACAAACCTGGGCAATATTCACCTTTTTCTAATACAAGCATGGAATAATGTTTTTTGTTTAAACTGATCTGTACCCAGAATATTTGCAACTTAAACTACTTTTTTGTAGTGTCCGAATTTCTTTATTTTTGAGACTGAAAATTGAGCTATAAATACAGACCAAGGTTTGTTAAATCCCAGTTTTCTAGACTTTGGTGTTCATTCCACCCTGCTAATTTTGGCGAATTTTGCTTCTATTATTGCTCATTATCAACTTCCTTTTCGACCTAATTTCAGTGGGACTCCTTCAGATCACTGGTCCGTGGCAAAACAACGGGAAAGGAGAAGGGCAAAGTGAAAATATCTGCAGTGGTCGTTGAAAGGCGTAGAAAGAGCAATGAGATGCCTGTATTTGCACCATTGGGCAAGACAGTGTCCAGGAGGACAGACATGTTCATGCTGGCCGACTACTCGGCCCAATGTCTCGCTGAGCAACTCTGCCTCATGGAACAGGTAAGTTTATAGACAAATTCTTCAGTAAACATATGCGGATTTATAGTTAAGATTTATGCCGAGAAACTGTTGCTAACATTAGTTACTAGTATGATTCATCAACCAGGGCCCATATTCACCAAGATATTCTTAGACTTAAGTCTTAAAATATGGACTATTTTTGAAACTGTTTTGTTCTAAAAGTATAATATAGTTTTATATTCACATTATAATGGTTTTATGATATTATACACACTTAAAATAGATTGCAACTAATGTGTTAAAATTAAGCACTGCATATAGCATTTAAAAAAATAAATAAATGATATAAATCAGAATTTAAAGACTTCCTTTATTTGTTTCTTAAGATTCTTAATAAATACCGTCCCAGCATTAAATGAAAGTTTTATTTTCCCCTCACAATTTATAATGAAGCACAGAAGCAGCTATAGTATTTCTATATGAAAAGAATATAAATAAAAACAATGGACAAGTATACACATATAATACAGGAGATCTAGCACACAGTTTTTCATATAAGAAGTGAATATAAATTAAAAAAGTGAACAAATATACATATTAAATAAGAGATCAAGCACTGACAGCATGCTTTAAATACTCTAACTGTTGCTGTTTGTTTCAGACAATCTTCCAGGCGACCCATCCCGTGCACTATTTGGACTCCAAGGCCCAGGGTGTTGGCGTGGCACTCACAATGAAGGGAATGAGGACACCCGCACCCGCTAGGAGGTGGGTTACATTGGTTTTGGTCCAATAGATAGGTGTTTTTCAATACAATAAACTCATTCTTCTAACTAGAAATGGCGCGACAGAGGCCAACGCGTATCCCCGCGCCGAATGTTTGACCTAGGTGTACCCCAGGGTTGGTAATGGGGCCATGCATAGTTGAGATTGACAGTATTGTCATAAGAGAAGTTCAGTATCAATTTGAAGTGAATCCGTGTAGAAATGAAGAAATTATAGTAAAAGGCAATTTTGGGTGGGTGTGGCCTATGGGGCGCCCCAGTGTTGGGAATGGGGCCATGCATGGTTGAGATCGACCGTATTGTCATAAGAGAGGTCCAGTATCAATTTGAAGTGAATCGGTGTAGAAATGAAGAAGTTAATGTAAAATAACCTAAAAAAACGAGTGAAAATCTCTGACCTGGCCCCACCCCAACCCCCATAACTTTTGACCCAGGGGTCAGATCAAAATTCCAAATAGTGCAGGGTCGCACATATGCTCATAGCTACCATGTGTGTAAGTTTGAAGGTTCTAGTGCAAATAGTGTAGGAGGAGATAGTTGCCAGGTCAGATGGACGGACAGATGGACGGAAGGACGGCGGAAATAACCACAATATCCCCACCTTTTTTTCAAAATGCGTGGGGATAATAATGTTTTATGCTTCCTACAATTTTATGCGGGTGACATATAGAAAATAGAGTTAAAAAAGTCCTGTCTGTGATCTTGTCTTTGGCAGGTACACTTGCCATTTGGTAAGAGTTGCTCTTTTGTATGAACCTTTAAAGCTGCTAAGTTACAGATGGTGACACAAATATAAATGAAGCCAAATAATCTGAAATACAAACCATTAAAGCTGCTAAGTTACAGATGGTGAGACAAATATAAATGAAGCCAAATAATCTGAAATACAATTTATTCTGTAAAATATTGTTCAAATAATTTATGAAGGACATTCAACTGAATAATGAATACTACTGAGAATGTGGTGGTATCAAACCAGGGTCATCTGCAAGAAAAGAGGGTTGCTCTAACAGCGCCGCTAAGGTGATAACAAATTTGAACTGCTTGCAATTTCAAACTTAATTTTTTGTGAACAAAAGCAGCACCTTTAATTACATTTATGTATGAGAGTTTTGTTTCACTTTTGTAGGAGTTGTGTGGATGATGGGTTTGGCCTGTTTGTGGACCCTGTGCGTGAGAACTTGGCCATCCAGACAATGATTGACCACGCCCAGGGAGTGACACACTGGGTTGCCACCGAGATAGTCTCCTGTAGTAATCCAAAGGTTTGGCATTCTGCTACATCTTCATCTGAGTAACTAAACTATTAACCTAATATTTATTGAGCTACATCTTGTGAAAACATTTTTTTTTTTTTAAAGATACACTTTAACATTAAGTTTATTGTAGAGGTTTAGTCATCTTAAATATTTGATTAATAAATTTGCTGTTAAATTTTTGACATTTTTTGCATCTACTGATAGCATGCAGTTAGATTTATGAGCTTTTAAAAGTTTCGAGAAATGATGCCATGATCTGGACAATGTTGTTACTGTTTGTTCTGTCAGACAATATCAACTTTAAATATCTAACATGGCTCTTTTGTACACCCACAAAACACATCACTTTGCCACTTATAAGTTTATACATGCAGTAATGATATATGATTCTATAATGCCCAAAGCATAAATTGAAAAAAAGAAAAAACAGAAAAAAGAAAAAATGCAATCTTCTTAACATCCTTGCGAACAGTCTCTTATAATATTTCTGATGAATTTAAGATGCAGCTGGCCATTCTGTCCAAGTTTCTGTTCATTGGGTACGCGTGTATGGAGTTACGGAACTTTGCCACAAGCATGGCCATTTTGGACGGCTTGGAGAACCTGATTGTGAAGCAGCTGCCAGCGTGGAAGAACCTGCCCAGCAAGTGCTCCAACATTGTGCAGGAACTCAACGATAAGCGGGTGGGTAGTGCTCACAGCAGTGTGTTCAAATAGTTGTTTTGATTTAGTTGAGAAAACATAACAAACTTGCTACCAAATAAATTTAATTCTGTTGCATATGAGCTGAATCGTGCAAAAATGGATCTTATGCCATATGTGGCCAGCATTGCTCCAGACCAGTGTGTGCATCGTTACAGTCTAGTCAGGAGCTTCCCTATCCACTATGAAGTAACAAAGGTTTCGTGGTCTTATAAGCAGACAGGGAAGTACCTGACCAGAATGTGCAAATGCACAGTCTGCTCTGGAGTTACTCTGGCCACATGCATTTGGGCATGGATTGAAGAATCTTGAAACACTTAGGTGCAAAAGTTAATCTTTTTGAGAGGGTGCCACCTGGCTACCTCAAAGATCAAACTTTGACATTCGAGGTGAAAATACAGCAGTTGTCATCAAAGCTGTACATCTGTGACAATGGTTTGTGGGGTATAAAGGAGTTTAAGCGATAGCTCTAGTTCATTATTCATTCAAAACTTATAAAATAACCAAAAGTTTGTTAATGTTATTTTGTTGTTTTTTTGTTTCATAAAGCAATAAGCTTCAGCATAACATCAGCAAAATGATGATTTTATGTTTAACTCACTACTTTGGGAATGGTACAGGTACCATTCAGTGATGGAATTTTATAACTTTAAGCGAAACCTGCCAAATAAAATCATAAAACAAAAAATAAACTTGTAAGACAGGAGATAAAAAGGTGCAACATAAAGTGAATATTTTTTATCGATTTTGATAATTTTACCCATATGGGGATAATTTGTATCTTCTGATTGATCATTTTCCTCAAACATATTTAGGGTAAAAAGGAAATGCTGATTATAGGCTTCTTCATCTTCACAATGTGCAGATGTTGTTTTCAGGTACATTTCCGAAATCTATTGTGTATTAACATTCATGGAGTATTCTTTGTTCCAGTTACACATTGGCAGCAATAATTTTGCTGGTGATAGGCTGATATATGGGATTAGGAAATTTATAGCAGTATGGTCATTAATAATACCCAATTAGAGTAACCACGTGTTCTAACATGTATCTTGGGATTTTCTTACAGATGTTTCTGAAGAACGACCCGATGTCGCTGATGCAGCAAGGCAAGGACTGCCACCTGTATCCCACAATCCCCTCTGCAGTGTACTTCCTGTTGCACATACAGCAACAGGAGATTGGTGGATTCAAACTGGCCAATCAGATGTTTAAGTGGAGCAAAATGAGGTAATGGCTTCATTGGATAATAATGATGAAGATATCTTTCTAGGAAAAGTTGTAATATAGGAGAAATTAAATGCAATTATTATTAACTTAGGAGATAAATTATTGTTACCAGCTGGTAGTTTTTTATGCCCCCAGTAGGGTGGCATATATCATTCAATCAGACTGTCCATCCATTTGTACATCCGGCCCGCATTTTGTTTCCGGATTTATTTTCCTTAACACAGATATTTACCTGATTTTTGATATGGGAGTCTACCTGCATGACTTACAGATCAAGTTCAAGTTTCGTTCCGGTCCATTGATTTTGGGCGAAGTACAGGCTTTGGACTTAAATTTTTTCTCTAGAATAACAGTTTTCCAGACTTTTTTTCTAAACGCTTTCAGATATTTACCTGATTTTTGGTGTGTGAGTCTACTTGCATGACTAAGAGATCAAGTTCTAGTTTCGTTCCGGTCCTACGATTTTTAAAAAAGTTAATGGCCTGATTTTTGACAAAGTTTTGGATTGTTTAAAAAAAATAATGGATACTTATGATACGGTTAGTAACAGTTTTAATATGGGAAAAATGAAATTAAACAATTATTTACATAGTTAGGATAGAAATGATTGTAACCAGCTGCTCTTTAAAACATTTAACCAATTTCCTGGACAAAGGATGACAAAACAACACTTAAGATATTCAATAGGCAGAATGTTTATCTGGTGTAAATTATCTCAAGCTACATTAAGCATGTACAGGTTTTTTAAGTATTTCACCTTGTTTGCAGGTCCATAAGTCAGGTGATAGACCAGATCCGACTGTACCGGGAGCACACGTACGGGTTCGATCCGGAACCCACTCTACAGGAGACGCTGCGGCAGAGAATGAGAGAGATGTCAACACAGGATGTGCAGGACCTCGCGTCACAGAACGAGATCAACTACCAGAAGATGTCTTCTAGCTCGGGGCTGTCTGGGGCACTAAAGAAAGTCAGGGGAAAATTCCAAGCTAAATAGTCGTGGTAATAAAACATGCCAGGCTTAATAGTCGTGGTAATAAAACATGCCAGGCTTAATAGTCGTGGTAATTAAACATGCCAGGCTTAATAGTTGTGGTTATGTAACATGCCAGGCTAAATAGTCGTGGTAATAAAACATGCCAGGCTTAATAGTTGTGGTTATGTAACATGCCAGGCTAAATAGTCGTGGTAATATAATATTCCAAGCTAAATAGTCGTGGTCATGAAATATGCTGTCTGGACAGTGAGGAAAGTCAGGGGAAAATTCCAGACTAAATAATGAGATGTAACATGCTGTCTAGAACCCTGGATAGAATCAATTGAATCTTTCTGCTAACTGTATTGCTCTAGAGGCTTTGAAAAGAAGAAAGGGGAGAGGACATTCCAGACAAACAAAGTGCTGTTACTCCTCTAGCTGACAGTCACATGTTGTCAAGCCCAAGGCTGTCCTGGGCTGTAAACAAAGTTGGACAGTTATTCCAAACTATACAATGTCTTCAGTGTCAATAACATTAATGAAGGAATATGGACAGAATCATTGAATTATTCAGATGAAAACTGTGGGTTGATAGAGATGACCAATGTACGAGTCACAACAGCATGTGCGTGAAAAGCTTTGACGCTCCTTCATTTCACTGGCTGTAAAACATAGGCACTTAGTGTAGAGGGGGGCAGACGAAGGTGGACATTGACATCTGTTTCAAGCATTCAGTTTTATTGACCATATATAGTTCTTGACACCGTCGTTTACAGACAAAAGGGGAAAATGATGTCAACTTTGAACAAAAACTACAACCTCAGACCAAAGCACAGCTGGACTAATATGAAGACTTGGCATAGACAAATATAGAAGTGCATTACTGTTTATAGTAATAATGGACATAGGTTATGGAAAATGATAATTCTATAACAGTAAATTGTTACTTGATAATAGTATAATACTGTTTGTCATTAAAAAATCACTACAAAGATTCATCACTAGTTNGGAATATAATGTTTCTTTTAAAGATAAATAACCTGTGTGGACTATTTAATTTACATTTATTCAAAACTAAAAGCCGCCCTAAACCGGACAAAGAAGTATCCCAAAACTAGAACACGTTCAGAATCCCTGTATACATTATAATATAACATCATGTAAACGTCACCTGTCTTTTAACATGTAGGGCTTTTAAAGGTCATGCACAGCGCTGTCATCTTCCCTTATGTGTATACCTAGTTTCATGATCATAATTATCGTCTTTACTTTCACGTTATTTTTTGTGAAGGGACGGACAGACGGGCGAACATACATAAAAAGGGATTGAAAGACGGACAGCGGGCAAACATTTCACCAAATACACAATAACTGATCATACCCGTAATGTATTTTTTAGTTGTTGTCATTTTATCGTTTTAAGTTTTTTAATTATCGTAAGATCCAGATGTGTAGACGGACTGACTGACCTAGGACTAGACAAGACGGACTGACTGACCGAGGACTAGACAAGACGGACTGACTGACAAAGGGCTAGACAAGACGGACTGACTAACAAAGGACTACACAAGACGGACTGACTGACCAAGGACTACACAAGACGAACTGACTGACCAAGGACTAGACAAGACGGACTGACTGGCAAAGGACTACAAAAGACGGACTGACTGACAAATGACTAGACAATACGGACTTACTGACCAAGGACTAGACAAGACGGACTGACTGACCAAGGACTAGACAAGACGGACTGACT
>VMBQ01004397.1:45017-83707 GCA_007657795.1 Dreissena rostriformis | reverse complement strand
CCTTGACTGCAAGGTCAAAATAAATACATACATACATGGCACACGAGGCATTTTGTTTTGTTCGATATTTACTAACGCAAGAAGTAACTTTTTCGCCATACGGTTTTGTATTTCTTACATTCGTAAACGTGATCGTTTCTACACATGCTATATAATCATCGTTTCCAATATGTTCGAGGTACGATTACGAAGAGAACCTTTTGAAGAGATTGTTAAGGAACACACTTACTTTGGAAAATACTTTACAAGAACAGGGAATAAAAGTCTCAAGTCTCAAGTGAGTTGGCTGATTTGAATAAGAATAGGACTTCATTAAGACAGTCTTTGGGAGAGGCTTCGGGTGTTATTCAGCAAACTTTGCTACACTTAAAGCAGCAGACCTTTGTTTTAAACGTTATTCATACTGTTTTTCTTCCCGTTGTATTCAATTATCAATATATCTAATACCGATGATATTCGGTTAATTACTTAGACTAAAATATAAAAACATATATATACGTTTTATTGCCATTTATTGATTTGTTGTAAAAACACATTGCTTAAGAATTATGTAATTAATATTTGTTTTATTTCAGAAAACCATTTTATACCAAATGTATATTTTCGTGCCCGCACTCCCCCCGATTACGAGCTGTCAACCAACGAAGATGTTGTTTTCACCCGAGCTGAGGTCAATGAAGGTCAAGGCTACGACAAGGTCACTGGCAAGTTCACCGCCCCTTGTGACGTAATTGACACATTGTTCGTTGGAAACTCACATAGGAACAAGACACCAGTTCATAAGAGTTTTCATCTCGATTTATTTCTGTTGAATATTTTCTAACACAACGCTTGTTAATGTTTAATGAAATACAATCTAACAGTGCAGGGCCAAATGGCCCTGCTACACAACAAAGTTCAATTTCTCTGGTCACTGGCTAAAGGTTGACTGTCCTCGCTACCCAAAGTTCACATAAACATTAAATAATACTATTCCTTATAACATATTTGATTGGTCAAAGCGATTAACTGAACACCCGTTGATTTCCTATTGGCTCGGTCAAAGAGTTCCCTTACCACGTGTTATTTGCCGATTGGTTGAGTGTTGTTCCAACAAGACGTTCCCCGGGAACGAAGTAACCAAGTTATTTCATGTATAAACCCATTGAATAATCCTCCCAGATATCTGGTTTAACTATTCAATGTACTGTCTTCATGCATAATCCAATGGATATGATATATAATTTAATCGGATTATGATTCCCGTTGCAGCACTCTGTTTGTTTAGCGACACAAGGTATACTAATAGTCCTAACTATGTTTCAAACAAACAAACAACAACACTGTTGTGCGATTTGCGAGAGACGCATATATTGTGGCCGCATGTGCACAGAGTTTCAAGACAATCTTGATTTTCATAAAGCAAGTACAGTAATACGAAATTACAAGTATAATTGATGCGCATTTTCATCATGCGCATAAATGTATGCTCAGGTAAAATCTGTAGTAAATATTCAGTAAATTGTGTTTAAAATTAAACCGCATTACGATAAAGCATCAACTACAGATTTAACCATATATTCGTCACAAGAATGGTAGCCGCCCACGAACAACTCCCTTTTATGGTGGGTTTATTCCCTACCTAGGAAGAAACGTGGGGCACGTAGCAATGCACTTAGACCATTCTTCAGAATATCGGAATTACGGCCTTTATCCGAGCATATACATAACATAAAAAATAAAATAAAACAATTATGGATATACAATATATACATAAAAATGTACTCATACAAAACATGAATTTGAATTTGATCTTGCCACGTTGACGCCTTCGCTAGAACTGATTTCTATCGCTATTTATTTCTATAAATAGCAATACACAAAACAAACTCGCAAAACCGGTTTGTTTTCTCATGTCCGTCAGGACAAAAGTACTCCGCTATACGATGTAACGCGGAGTACTATAAGTCCTAACTATGTTTCAAACAAACAAACAACAACACTGTTGTGCGATTTGCGAGAGACGCATATANAATCTACTAGGCTCTATGTCCACTTCCGGGGACCATAGCATACGCTCTCTGCTCACTTCCGGGAGCAATCTACTAGGCTCTATGTCCACTTCCGGGGACCATAGCATACGCTCTCTGCTCACTTCCGGGAGCAATCTACTAGGCTCTATGTCCACTTCCGGGGACCATAGCATACGCTCTCTGCTCACTTCCGGGAGCAATCTACTAGGCTCTATGTCCACTTCCGGGGACCATAGCATACGCTCTCTGCTCACTTCCGGGAGCAATCTACTAGGCTCTATGTCCACTTCCGGGGACCATAGCATACGCTCTCTGCTCACTTCCGGGAGCAATCTACTAGGCTCTATGTCCACTTCCGGGGACCATAGCATACGCTCTCTGCTCACTTCCGGGAGCAATCTACTAGGCTCTATGTCCACTTCCGGGGACCATAGCATACGCTCTCTGCTCACTTCCGGGAGCAATCTACTAGGCTCTATGTCCACTTCCGGGGACCATAGCATACGCTCTCTGCTCACTTCCGGGAGCAATCTACTAGGCTCTATGTCCACTTCCGGGGACCATAGCATACGCTCTCTGCTCACTTCCGGGAGCAATCTACTAGGCTCTATGTCCACTTCCGGGGACCATAGCATACGCTCTCTGCTCACTTCCGGGAGCAATCTACTAGGCTCTATGTCCACTTCCGGGGACCATAGCATACGCTCTCTGCTCACTTCCGGGAGCAATCTACTAGGCTCTATGTCCACTTCCGGGGACCATAGCATACGCTCTCTGCTCACTTCCGGGAGCAATCTACTAGGCTCCATGTCCACTTCTGGGGACAATAGCATACTCTTTCTGCTCACTTCCGGGAGCGATAACATACCTTTTATATCCGTATGCAAAGTTTTCTCTTGAAAACCAACTTCCGGTGGATACGTGTCTTTACGTAATGTTACAACACAATTTGTTGTCTCATCTTCAGGACTCAGAGACCGTGAGTACATACCTTTACTCTGTTCGTCAAGTGAATACATCAAATTGCTCAAATTTTCTCGTTTATTTCCATGAAAGTCGTAGACTTGACTATCATTTTGTCTATCTACCTGAAAGCTACAACTTTCTATAAAACCTCCATAACCTGTGCTACTTGCATCAGCAAATATATTAAACAAACACACTTGATTGTGTTTGAAATATTTTCCACTGCTGTTTAATTTCCTAGCGTTTTCTTTCCAGAACGTAAGTTCGGAAATAGCTTGCTCTGTCACAATAATGGGAGCTCTCCAACTAGCTCTGGTATTTATGCAATTGAATAAATGTCTTGTTAACAACCTAACTTTATTTCCAACAACACTCTGAAATGAAATTATCTGCCCTACAATGCTAGCTACGAATCTTACTGGCACTGTTTTTTCTCTCGTTTGATGAATTTGATAGATCATCGAATCAATACTCTTTTCTAGTCTAGCCACTCTGTTTTCAGTTATGAACAACCGATTTGTATGCATATCGAGCACATGCCCTAGCCATTCTACTCTCTGAGAAGGAATCCAATTACATTTATCTTCGGCTAATAAAAACCCCAAATCTACCAGGGTATTTCTCGTAAATTCACTGGCACACAATGCTCTCTCATATACTACATTTCCGCCAATACCATCATCCAAAAACATAACTATTTTAAGTCCTTTTGATCTAAGTAATGCTACTACAACTCTAAGAAGTTTAGTAAATATATGACCGGCTGTTTTTATGCCGAATGGAAGCGAATTAAACACATAATAACACTGTTTGCTATTGTCTTGATAGCTAAAACCTAAATATTTTCTATGTTCCATGAATATATCAATGTGATGATATGCTCCTTTAATATCGAAAGTAAATAAAAAGGAATTTTTCTCAAACAAAGTTTCAGCAACTTTAATGTCTTCAAATTTTACTTTAAACTGGTGCAAGTGTGGATTAATATACCTACAATCTAGAACTAATCGTGGCTTCCCTTTCTTATTAAATGCTACTGTAAGCGGATTAACAATATGTGGAATCTCGTTACATCTTGAAACAATACCTTTGTCTAATAAAGCTTTTATTTCGCTTTCTACAAATACGGAATTTACTCTCGCTGAGTAATTATTTTTCATCTGAGAATGTTCGGGTACAGTTATAAATGGAAGCTTGTACCCACCACTTACTACATCTAAAATGTACTTACTATCAGTAGCCTCTTGCCACTTGGCCACGTGTGCCTTCAGTCTACTAACCGGCGAACTTCCGGTATCAATCTCTATAATAGGATCCTTTAGATCAATTTCTGTGTTTACATGTTTAAGTACGATACCTTTTTCCGACGGAATAGGAACTACCCATTTTATGGATAGCGGTGTCCCAAACATAAAACTACTTATCTTATTGTTAGAGCTGCTTGCTGGACATTCAGCTGCCCCTTTCCAATGCCCCGGCTTGCCACAAGCGAAACACAGCCCTGGGCGTCTCATCGGCTGTCTCATCGACATCCCCTGGGTTGCATTGTTTTGTGCAACCACCGGCTTCCGGTACGGCCAGTTGCGCGCGCCTCGTGATTTTTTCGATTTTTCCGCTTTTAACTTCTTGTTTGCCCGCGCCTCTGCCCTGTACATCCTCTTTTCGTCTTCGGAGTCAGATGCCAGCGGGTTAGACTCGTATTCGCTTACGAACCTCCACCCCAACTCTGATTCGTCAGCTAAACGTATTAGCTTCTGTCGGTGAGCCACCATAGCTTTGACTGCAAATAGATTAATCTCATAAGACTCGTCAAACGATTAAACATAAATATATGTTATGTATATGACGCAATAAAGTAAAGAAAATTATTTTCCAATACTGACCTTCCGCGATTTTGTTTCGCGTTTCTTCAATATTTCTATTCGACAACGAACTTTCTACTTCCTCTAATGCCAAATTTACTTTCGCATTATGCTTAAATTGCTCTTCACTTGATTTTCGTTTAAAAGATGGTATACCTGATACAATGTTCGAAATTTGAGTTAACTGAGTAACATTAGTTTTTGAACTTATCTTTTCTACAATGCGTTCCAGGTCATGAAGCATTGAATTCTTATGTTCAGCTAAAGAAGATTTCAACTTTTCATCGACTATTTCGCTGATCAGGTGTATGTTCCTCCATTTTCGGTGCACGATCTTGCCACGTTGACGCCTTCGCTAGAACTGATTTCTATCGCTATTTATTTCTATAAATAGCAATACACAAAACAAAATCGCAAAACCGGTTTGTTTTCTCATGTCCGTCAGGACAAAAGTACTCCGCTATACGATGTAACGCGGAGTACTATAAATCCCCTTGACCGGCATAGCTTAATAGATATATGAAATACTTAGTATGATTAGAATTTCCGTGTCAATACCTCTGACCATTTTATCAACTGGGATAATACAGTATCTAAGTAACAGATTTCTCCATTTAGAATATCGTATCTTTGACCTTTCAAATTGTTGACGTTTACAGTGAATGTAAGGTTAAGCACGTTATTAGCAATGCTAGGCCTCTGGTACTATCCATAGTAGCAGACAAACAATTGTTTTGGAAAAAAAGAGTCAAATATTTCCTTTAAATTTGCTTGATTTATGAAATGGTAGAATTTTGGAATGTAAAATACACCAATTTTATCAAGATTCCAAGATTCCAATTACTTGTAATAATGATATTTTATACCGTTCTTATTTATGATTTAACATTCTATAAATGTGTTGTTGCATATGTAAACAAAGTGTGTACGCGCATACTAGTATCGGGTTGAACACCGTAGAATTTTGGAATGTAAAATACACCAATTTTATCAAGATTCCAAGATTCCAATTACTAGTAATAATGATATTTTATACCGTTCTTATTTATGATCTAACATTCTATAAATGTGTTGTTGCATATGTAAACAAAGTGTGTGCGCGCATACTAGTATCGGGTTGAACACCGTATAAAATAATGTATTTCCGTGACTGATCGAAACAGGTGGTTATTGAAAAACGGTAGGGAGGAAAACATGTATGTTATATCATATTCATGTCGATCAGTCACTGAGTATGGTCAATGAAAGTGAAATTTCATATACACATGCTCTATAACTTCAGTCTCTAAATACAGATAAAAAGTCACCAGAATGCAGGATTTTACGTTTCATTTTCAAAATTTTCTAGGGTGGAGGAACTCCAAACCCCTCCCGCACCTACCCCCTTCGCCACTTCGTTGCTCAATAACAATCGTTAATGGTAAAAGTCGCACTTTCTTTTCAAAACCCTGGCTACGGGCCTGATGTAATACGATAAACAGACGGTCATGTGAACAGCACAGACCCGCATGCATTTTAAACTGTTTACTTACCGTCAGTAGCTTTGGCAATCACATACTACAACTCTGTCTTTCATCAAATGATAAATATAATTAAACAGTTATGCAGTGGAAATATTCTTAACCAGTCTAAATATCCTCTGCTACTATTTAACGACCACATCAGCGTATTTCAACCGGGATAACAGCGAGCCCTTCGACGACCATTATACGTTATGAACGACAAACACACTGGAACGAACCTTTAACGACGAATATCAAACACGAAGCTTAATCATAATTCCAGAAAAGAATAGAACCTTTGATTGTGAATTATATGTAATTGACAACACGTAAATAAATAATATAATATTTTGTCTCAAAACTGTGCACCATACACATGCAAAAGGATGTAAACGTCAGAAATAACAAATAAATCAACTTAGTAGCGTATGTCATTATTGGCGATATAATAAGTTCATTTTGGAGAGTGAATAATACTTATAAGCAAGAAAAATAACTTTGGTCGTAAATCCATGAATAAATATACAAATTGTGTTCTTTTTCTATAGTATTAAACATTCATAAATTCTTGACTCTCTGGCTTCTTCATACAAAACACCCACAGTAACGCTCTTCAGTAGTAATATCGTTATATATCTCGCTTATATGGAACATTTTCGGGCAGAGTATCAGAGTTTGAATGCAACAAAGTTGATCATTGGTTGCAAAAATGGTCATCGTTGTTTGTACTGAGGGATAGGACAAAGAAGACAGTGGCGATCCGGATTGCACCAATTAGCTTCATTCGAATGCGTGCCACGTTTTACCTTTACACACCAGTACGACAATCACGTGACGAGTAATATCCAACCGTTTAAATGCTCTCTCATGAACACCAAATCGGCTTTGCTAAAACATGCAGACATCTAAACACTAGACTTACATCGTTTCCTAACTGGTATGCCGAGCGAGTGCAGTATATTCTGATTATTTCCAGATTTCTACAACATTACGTATATACGTTATTCACTTTTTTTTTCGAAACGTTAATTGCGTTCTAGTAAAGGTGATTCAATTTGTTTTTGTGTCTGCTCATGATTTAATTAAACGAAAGTAAATCGGTCAAACAATCATCGTGTCAACCTTAAACAATAACACATTTTCTCATTAAACCGCAGCTGACAGTATAGAAATGCATTCGTTTATCGAATGTTCGAGTACAGAGAAGAATCAAGGTTACGTTTAAGCTACATGATTTTGTTTAAATGTTCTGTTTTACTGGGACGTATGGTCTAAAACAGCTGTTTGACGACATTTTCAACATGTTTGATGAATTTTCCGACATGTTTTTACGACTTAGGCTGCATATTAAATGATTGTTCCAAAATGGTTGACGACTGTTTGTTTATGTATTTCAACTGTTTCATCTTATTGGACGACTTTTCCGTCAATGACGATTGACGACTGTTCCAAAACATGTTTGATGCATTTTAAACATGTTATAGAACTTTTCTGGCATTTTATTTTTGTTACGTCATGTTTGAAGATCTTTAAGGATTGATTCAACATGTTGGTGACTATTCTAGCAGGTTAGCGACTATTCCGTTGTCATAGAGAAAAAAAACCAAAGTAGCATGTACCCTTTATGCTAAAATCACTTAAATTGGCAGCCATTTATTTATTGTTTTTCTATTTGTGTCAAACTATTACTATTCTAATTGACTGAATGTAATTGACGCACGCTCATGGTTTGCGGGCATCTGTCTCATAAGTATTGACGTTTCTTCCTGAAACCATCGTTAAAGAAAATGCACGCCGTTGTGTGTATCTTATATAGATGTCAAATATATAACTAGTTACGGGTCTGGTCATTGGGAGGAACTAAGCGACGAAAAAGCAGAGATCCTCCACCAGTCAGGTCTGTTGTGGGCTGCTCTGAGTGGCTGGGGAGGACATCCACTCTATCACATTGTCAATCCAGCTTTTCGTCTGGCTGCCTTGACGGCGACCGCTATCTAGTGTGCCATGTAGCGCAGTCTTGCACAGTGAAACGGGCCTGGTTACGAGTCCAAACAAAACCAGCTTTCGTCGTTTGACGGTCACCAGGAGGGATTCTTGTGGGCCAACACGTGCGGCTGAGGCTAAACATGAGTTGTAAATAGCGAATCACTTACCTTGTAAATTTTGCTCTTGGTGACAGACTTGTTTATATTTACTTCAGTTTGTGACATACACTGCTCGTACCACAATACTTATGCAGTCATTTTAATGAACATGCACGAAACTGTCTGTTTAATGCACATATTTTACAAGTTGACTTGCTGATTCTGATGAGTTACGTGACGTCGACTATATAAAGCTTATTTGCCGTTCGTTTTTTGGGTGTCAGTTGAAGTGTCATGAAGCAAATTAATTCTTCCACACACATTCAGATTATAATTTACAAGTTCATTTAATAAGATGAGCTTGCCAGCATGAATATTAAATGTTATGCCACATTCGTTTATATAAAGAGGGGATTTTCAGTCTTTTCACAAACAGAACTTGTTGTACGTATATCAACAGTGGACAAACTGCCAATATGGCAAAACACATCATTCTTTTAACCTTCATAAATGCGCTTGTGTTTACGTTTGCTCAGGAGCCATCTTGTCCAGTGTGTGCTAAGTACGAATATGATGAAAAACTGTTAGAAATGGCACTGGGAGTAACCCTGAAGGAAATAAAGGGAACCAACGCAAAAGTATTGAGTGCTTTAGCGGATATAGAAGAAAATCGGATGACTTTGAACTTGGCTTTGGAAAAAGCTAAACATGATATCCAGAAAATTACCCAGGACTATCGACACATCAACAAGAGCATCAGCATTTGGCAAGGTAATTATAGATAAAGTGCGTAATTTGCTTTCTTACAGGAGCGGCGATGAACAAAACAATTACGATACTGTTCAATTGCTATGTATTTCTTGTTTATTTTATACAGAGCTGATAAAACATTATATATATATATTTATATCTTATCTTTTAAGTTTTACAAAGTGATCGGAAAGAATGGTAGTAGAGGTAAATAGTAATAAACCATTTCTCGCAATTTAATATGCCTCATGTTAAACGCAGAAGAGATTGCAGCTGGATATCTTGATCCAAGCCTTTCTTTTAACATTGTCAATATTGTTTATTAATTCCCTTGCATTTTAATATCAACACACATTACACTTTTGCACTTGTAAGTGCATTATATTTCATTTTTTTGCATTTTTTGTATTAACACTATATATTTTTATGTTAACTAATGTTCATGAAGCACATTTTGTTATTCAAGTATGCATTGTTGGTTTTTATTACGTCTATACATTTAGTTATCTGTTATTGAAAGACTATTCAACGCTAGATGTGGTCTGGTAACATAGATTTAACAAGATACAATATGCTCTTTTTTATTTGTTGTGGTACACTACATTCAACGCATGTTCATGCACCATGTTACTGTTCGTGTGTCGTATGTTGTTGTTGTTGTTGAATAGATATCGCTGCGGGAAATTAAAATGGAATATATTGTACCACAAAACATAAAACAGAGCATTTTGTATCTTTTTAAATTTATGTTACCAGACCACATCTAGCGTTGACATTTTGGCTATTTCTATAAGGAACACTGATTGTTTATGGGTTTACTTTATTTGACGAAATCATTTACGAAATATTCGTTGATTTTGAATGTTAATCAGGCTTTAATCGTAAGTTATAATGTCCATCTATACGCATTAAACTAATGTACTTAACATACATTATATTGATAGAAAAGTCGCAAGCGATCCCAATCCTATACTTCCGTGCTCGAACGCCAGCGACCACAACACTAACTGTCGGACAAATTGTCGTGTTCACCCGAGTCGAAGTCAATGAAGGTCAAGGCTACGAAAATGCGACTGGCAAGTTCACCGCCCCTGTTGCCGGCTTGTACATGTTTTCAGTACAATCTTGCACCACTTCAGACAACAATGCTTTTCTGAGCATTGTCAAGGATGATAAGCTTATGGAAGCTTCCGGGCACCGGGGTTCTCCTGTGCGGCATGAGTGTAACACATTTCAAGTGTTGACAACAGTTGCCAAAGGAAACAAAGTCTGGGTAAAAAGTACAGAGACGACTGTATTGTTTGAGCAAGATGATAAAAGACATACATCGTTTTCCGGCGTATTAATACGCTCCTAAAAAAGGAGGCGATGTTACATGTTTTTGAGGAAATACAGTGGATAATCTAGCGGTCATAGATACATAGTTTTGGAAGTTTCCATTTTTATGATTTATTACAATTTTTTTCATGTTATTTTGTTTCTGTTGATATAATCTGGTGATCAATAATCGAAATCAACTGTGATAAAACACGATTATTCAATTTAAAAGAAGATATTACTTGCGTAACGGTTAAGAATTCCGTGTATTGTGGAACACTTAAGTTTTTACTCAGATTGTACAATTTTAACGGTTAATTAATTTGAACTATGTAATATGCAAGGGGATATCGTGTTACAATGATGTATGTTTAAATATCAAATTGTTATAATGTGGTATACATTTTATCATTTTCAATCAAAGTGTTATCGTGTTACAAGCATGTCATTAAACATATTAAATCGTTGGGTGTGTGGTTGTTTTACGTGTTAAACCGTTATTTAGTTGAACTGTTGAAGTAAAGCATAGTTAAGGTGTTATTACAATACAGTGATATAAAAACATATTAAAATGGTAAATTGCTAGCCATGTTTTTATTTTGGTGTGAACATGCTTTATTCATAAAGATAAACGAATTTCCCAAGAACACAAGACAATTAAAATATAAATCTGTATATAAATTGTAACGAAAATATTAGCAGACCCAAGGTCGATTATATTCTATAATCTGACCATGCTTTTGAATATGATTCGTTTCAATTAAATATCTAACTGATGTCTCAGAAGCAAAAAGCATGCCAACTTATTGTATAAAATTGTGGGTATATTGACTCGTAGAGTACATTTTGCCAGTTTCAAGTTGGCAACTGGACACGCATGTACTAGAATGTTATTAATTAGTTGAATTCATATTGGCTTTGTTATGTTATTGAGCTGAAGACAGCTCAATAACAAAGCCAATATGAATTCAGCTAATTAATGACAATTTTATTAATTAACTTTATAATATTATCTTATTTTTCGTTTAAATGAAGTCTCTTCTTAGCAAAAATCAAATTTAGGCGGAAAGTGTCGTCCCTGCTTAGCCTGTGCGGACTACACAGGCTAATCTGGGACGACACTTTACACACGTGCATTATGCCCAGTTTTCTCAGAACTCTACACATATCTGCGGAGGAATCAAACTGCCGCTATTGAAAAATTCTCATATAAGGCCGAGTTTTTCCTGGTTTCTGATTGGCTGAATCTCGTATTGGTCGAACTTTTCCTGTATTGGCCGTGTTTTTCCATATTGGCCGCCTTTTTCTCGAATGAGGCGAGTTTCGAGCTTTATTGGCGAGGCTCAACTTGTATGGGGCGAACAAATTGAACACATCCTCGTCTAATATTATAATTAGTAATGGTATATATTGTCCATGGTCTTGTTTTTTCCCGAAGTGAGTATTTGGGCGATTTCGTATAGCTTTTCAAACGTACCAACAGCAAAATGATTTCCTGTTTCAGAACATTACACTGCTTTTCTCCACATACTGTGTATATGATGTAAACACAGAATGAATGTAAAACTGTTTCCACCTTATGAAAAATACATGTTATTATTTATCGAGTAACCAACAAGACGGAAGTCCAATGTACGAATATAACATAAAAGCAATCTGCATAGCGAAAACGCAGAAGAGCTTTAGATTTTATTCGTACCATAATACTGATTATACATATTTATGCCGAATGAGTCCAGCCCTTTAATTCGTAATCATTAAGTCATCTCTTCGTACCCAAATGCGACACATTTAGATCAGTAACATACATATTACATATAACAGCTAATCGTGTTAACTGTAATTGAAATATTTTCGATTTAATAAAGAGTAGAATTGTAGAAAAATACGATTACATTGTCAACTTAACTAAGAGTCATTAAAAAAAATGAAATTTACAACTTAAATTAATTTATATTTTGATGCAGCTTTCACTACTTTGCAAAATTACTGTGTTTACTTCCAAATATCAATTTCATAATGATCGTGTATGTTAACCAATCGAGATACACTTTCATGCGGGTATCTTTGTGTTTTTTGTTCAGTCTGGACATGACAATCCACTAAATGTTTCCTTATATACTGTCTAAACGTGTATGCTTAAATATACATCACATTTCTCTCTATACAACTCTTGCATAAAGGGTATACACTTTACTACAAAAAATTCACCTCTGAATTCCCAAATCACGATCGTTGTATTGTGAACACGAAAACAATGTAAATGGTGGCGAAGTGGCATTTTCCATACTAAGATTGTTGTGTTGGCTATGTGATTACAATTAGACCAACACATTTTAAAGGACACAATTCGAAATAGACATATTAAAGCGTTAATTAAAAGCACAGGCTAATCAGGGACAACNGCTTTTCGGAAGAAGTAAAAACATTCGGCTAATGAAGCCCGACTAACATTTCAATTTAATCGTTGGCCAAGACGTGTGTCACTTGCGTCTGTTTAACCCATTTATGCCTAGTGGACTCTCCCATCCTTCTAAATTGGATCAATTTATTTCCAAAATTAGGGATATCTGGTATATTTATTTCTATGTTTAGAATAGTTCTCACAGAAATTCCTTTAAGCAAACAGCGCAGACCCTGATGAGACGACGCATCCTGCGGCGTCTCATCTGGGTCTACGCTGTTTGCCAAGGCCTATTTTCAAGATGCTAGGCATAAATGGGTTAATGTCTACAAAGCGTCAGACTTCAACTTTTTAACTGGTAAGTTCATAACAGGAAACCGCATTAACTGAATGTTTGTGAGTTTATTTCGAATTAGCTGCATTATGTTAGATCTCGGAAGGCGTCCCATCACTCAAAACGTATTATATTGAGTGTACATGTCCCTCCCCCGCCTAAATTCTAAGTAAGTGTACATTGTCTTCAACAATTTTCTAATCATGCGCTCATGTACGCATAGAAAAAATAATGTGTATCTGGAGCGAGCGACTGAATTTCGATTTGAAATACATATTTTTCCTTAATGCTGTTTCTCACTGTACCTTTAACACATACCAAAATATAAAATAGTGTAATTATATATTCATTGTTTCATTGTTTCACACCCTCAGTGTTCTAGGAGTAGGAGTCTTAATTCTGTTTGAAAATTGTGTTTTACCTATGATTAAACTCTTTCACGTCTATAAATATTTATCTTGTAAACTGTTGATTCTGATATAAAAGCGAACGTATAGCACACGTCTTGTATGTTTGGCACTGCTCATGTTAACATTCATGATATAACACTGTTGACGCGTTTCTATGACCGTACTACACTCCTTTTTACCACGCATGATAGCGCAACAACTCGAAGTGTATTTACAGTCACTGCTTCGTATGGCTTCGTTCCCTGTTAGTAGTTTTAACTGTTCATGCTTTTCAATTTGTTATGTGTTAGCGTTTCTATGATAGATCAAACTATGTATTAGTTATCTGCTTATTTGTTTTTATTTTATGCATATGTTTTTGTAAAGCTCATTCTTATCGTACAATTACACGTATATTTAAATACGGATTCAAATGGCGCCATAATTCAATTTTGATGCTAACAATCACAGAAAAGTTTATATTTTGAAACATGCATTTCTTTAATGTAAACGCCAACACAAGTGAGTAAGCGACCAAATCTTCACCTTTGAATGACAGCCAAATTATTTATCTGAAGCAAAAATACCCGGATGTGTCTGATAAACAATCATGCATCATGGGAATACTGTGGCCGACCAGACGATGCAATTGTGTCGTGTTCTGAGAAAACTGGACACAATGAATGTGCGTAAAGTGTCATCCCAGATTAGCCTGTGCAGTCCGCACAGGCTAATCCGGGACGACACTTTCCGCCTAAACTGGATTTTCGCTAAGAAGAGACATCATTTAAACGAAAAATTCCAAAAAGCGGAAATTGTCGTCCCTGATTAGCCTGTGCGGACTTCACAGGCTAATCTGGGATGACAATTTACGCACAAACATTTTGCCCAGTTTTCTCAGAACACGACTCATTTTATCTAATCTTGTATAAGCCTGTTTGAATCATGTATTATTCTTTTGTGAGTCTTTTCTTTATCCGTCTGTCCATATGCACACACCATCCACGTGCATTTTCTTCCTTGCTGATGTTAATTATAGTTTTATGTTACTTACAAGTATTAAGTGTCATAACATGAATAGTTTAAGCATCTCTTTTTAACTCTCTTCCTCCGATTCTGGGGCTTTGTATCCGTGTTCATTGGCACCTACTCTGGCCACAGTATTGAGACTTGTGATTCTTATCATCATTGAATCAATATACGGCTCCATAGATGAAAGAGACTAAAACAACGTACACAGTCATTGCCCAGTCAGATGAGAGATAAGATTGCAGATAATGAACAGAGTTAGCATACAGTGAAATACCCCATGGGGAGGCCATATATGTCTGAAATTGTAATGTAAAGTGTATAATGTAGTTAAGGGGTATTACATTGGACTCGTTTGGATGGAAATATTTTGAGACAAATCTATTTACTGGATTCCTAAGTATCTTTGTTATATCTGTGATAATAAATTGTGCATTTATTCATCAAAAAATAATTTACAAAAGTATAGCACTACGCATAATAATACCAACAACAACAGTAGCAATCAAAACATCAAAATCAATCAGAACAACAACACAACAACAATAACACCAACAACAACAACAATAATAATAATAATAATAATAATAATAATAATAATAATAATAATAATAATAATAATAATAATAATAATAATCGAGCAAGAACACAGTCGACGCGAGAACTCACCTGGTATGGCGGGAAAATCCTCGAGCACAGATGAGATTTCACGTGACTCGTACATTTTAAATGCCTTCACGTTTCATTGTATTTCCCAATACACTACAGTCTTATTTCATATGATGTAAGATTGGAGTTAGACCTATGCGAAAAAACACTATTTTTTTCCAATACAATATTGTTGTTTCAAGGTTTGGATGAATTCATAAGAATATTTTTCAATGTATATGCGTCGCGTTCTGAGAAAACTGGACATAATGCTTGTGCGTAAAGTGTCGTCCCATATTAGCCTGTGCAGTCCGCACAGGATAATCTGGGACGACACTTTACGCACATGCCCAGTTTTCTCAGAACTCGACTCATATGTGTATACTGGTATAAAACAAACATCGGGTTTGGATAAAAATAATGCATTAGGAGTAAACCACCTTAGTCATGCCTCAGAACGAAAACTGTTGCTAATTGAAGATAAACAAAGATATTGCATTAATTCAAATCTAGCATGATTTTGCTGTCTTTTGCAATTAAAATGATAACTATTTTTAATTGCTGCGCCCAGGATTGGGCTTTGTTTTGTGTTGTTTATTGAGAAGTTAACAATGCTTATTTGTATGTTAAACGCTCAGCCAATATCATTTAAGAAGAAAGTTGGGCTTACCATGCTTTTCAACAGAGGATAACATCATATTATATAGATTAAAATGCATAACGTTTACAAAAGAAAGTGTATCGATAAAATTCGATATACGAATGTATACATTTTGTAGTTATTTAATAAGATTATTTAAAAAAAGAACAATTTCATTCAGAATTTTGCATATTTGCTATTATTTAAATAAGGATCTGATGTGTTACTTTTTGTCCTACATACAGTAATACAATCTGTTTGTATCCACATCAGATCCATTAAAAGTTAATCAATCACAAGCATCTTCGAAAGATCTGTGTTATCGAAACATCCCAGTCTTTTGAAAATTGCTAATCGATTTCGATTATAAGCGCGTGCGATTAACGTTATTTGATAGTCTTGATGATGATCAATACGCGGTCAGTACAATTCGGAAATAGAAAGTAACAATATTGTTATACTGATATTATATGATTGCTTAAATTGAAAATATCCACAACAATATTGTATGAAATCTATATTGTATACATTTTTTATTCGACTTTTACTTTAAATCAATCTTGATCACAGTATATTTCCAAATATTTAATTATTTCCATATATATAAAAATAGATAAATACTAAATTCAAGTATTTACCATGTTTTAAAATGCTACGAAGAGAAAGAACCAAATGTAGATCTAATGATTAAGCCTTGAAACAGAAATCTATTAAAACAATTAAATCCCTTTCACGAAGAAAAAAGTGACTACTAATTTTCACCTATAACACCTAACAATATGACTTATCCGTTAAATAAATAAAATGCCCGTAAAGAGACTAAATTTAAACGTTATCAGCGTTTTAAATATTAAGCTAAACAAATAAATACAATATAGGATTATTGCGTACCTGGCTTTAAAGTTGGGTAATTCTTCACGATTGTTGGCGAATCCATAAATGTAAATAACAAACATCATAAAAGGTCCTATGGAATCCATTAACATTCTACCCTTATCGTACCATCACCATTTGACAGCCTTAAGACAATTGAGTTACGGTAGTAAACAATTACAGAGCAAGATACTTCGTTATTCATCTCGTTCAATACACAATATTGAATAACAACCATGTCCAAATATCATATATAAATGGACATTTTCTATTCATGTGTGAACAGTTATCTCCCGTATTTAAACGGACACCATTGTTATTAAATGGACTCATTTTGGTATATCTTGCAGTGTGCCATGCAATGCCTTGTCGTGACCGATATAATTACAGAAATTAAACGTTCAATCATAATAAACAGTCAAATAGGATATATCAATAGAATAAAATAAGTTACTACGTCAAGGAATAGTATATTTCTGTAAATTTCACTCACAACGATTTCGTTATTGTTTGTATTATAATTATAAGAAATATTTTTCTGAGCGTTTAAAAAATAGAGCCCTGTTTGATGGATGCCAGATATAATGAATAAATGCCAACGATCGCTTTCAGATATATTTAGAGTGGAAGAAAGCAGTTTTTTTCTTTTAACAAATGTCTTATTTGATTAAAATAACAATTTGCGAGAAATTAATGGCAGGGAGATTTGTGCTTTGAAGAATAAGAGTAGTTGAATTCCTGAATATGAGTACTTGCATTTTCAGTGATGGCATACAAAGCTTCGTTTTTGTTCGATTAGTACCAAAGTTTGGCAAGGCAAGCAGCGACAATGTCGTCTTTTTAAAGACCACGTCAGCGTATTTCAACCGGGGTAAAACGAACCTTTAGCGAAGCACATTGACATTGAGCTTATTCATAACTACAGAAGAGAACAGAAGCTTTGATTGTAAATAAAACGTGATATAACAAAATGTAAATAAATAATATAATATTTGTCTCAAAACTGTTCACACTACACATGCAACGTGATATAACAAAATGAAAATAAATAATATAATATTTGTCTCAAAACTGTTCACACTACACATGCAATAGGCTGTTTATGTTTGAAATAATAAGTTAATCAACTTAATAGCATATGTCATAATTGCCTTAGATTAAAAATGTTAATTTTGGAGATTGTATAACACTTATAAGCAAGCAGCATAACTTTGGTCGTAAAACCATGAATAAATATGCAAATAGTTTTTTCTATATTCACAAATACATGACTCTCTTGCTCTTCAATTCAAAAGAAAACAAACAAACATTAACCCTCTTCAGTTGTACTATCGCTATGTATGTCGCTACTATGAACAATTATCGAACAGAGTATCAGGGTTTGAATGCAACATAGTTGATCATTTGTTGCACAATTGGTTATCGTTGTTTGTATTGCGGGATTGGACTAAGAAGAAAGTGCAGATCCGGATTGCACCAATTAGCTTCATTCGAATGTATGTCACGTTTGACCTTTACATACATTACGACAATCGCGTGACGGGTAATGCCAAACCGTTTTACCGCACTCTCATGAACACGAAATCGAATTTGGTAAAAAATGCATGCATCAATAAGCACCAGACTAATATCGGTTGATAACCGGTATACCGAATGCAGTATATTCTAATTATTTCCACATTCCTACAGCATTAAGTATGTTGATTATTCACAGGTTTTTCGAGACGTTAATTGCGTTTTGGTAAAGGTGATTTAATTTGTGTTTGCGTCTGCTCATGAGTTAATTAAACGAAAGTAAATCGGTTAAACAATTATCGTGTCAACATTAAACAACAACACATGTCTCATTTAACCGCAACTGACAGTATAGAAATGTATTCGTTGATCGAATGTTCGAGTACAGAGGAGAATCAAGGTTACGTTTAAGTTACAGGTTTAAAAGTGTTCTGTTTTACTGGGACATACGGTCTGTTACAGCTGTTTGACGATATTTCCAACATACAAATGTATTTGATGAATGTTCCAACATGTTCTACGGCTGTTGGAGCATATTTGATGAGTGTTCCAACATGTTCCAGCTGTTTCGTTATGTTTAATGACTAATTTCAACTTATTTGACGACTGTTCCGACACGATTGACGACTGTTCCAAAACATGTTTGATGCATTTTTAACATGTTCAAGACCTTTTTTTTTAATTTGTTTCTGTTCCATTATGTTTGACCTGTTCACACGTGTTTGACGACTGTTCCAACATGTTGACGACTATTCCAGATTTTTTGACGACTGTTCCAGCATTTTTGTCGACTTTTCCAGCATGCGCGGTTATGTCTTTAGTGTGTGTGCTTCAGTAATATATAGGTCATATATCAAAGAAACTAAACATTATAGTCATTATCAGGAGAGAAATCGCTGTTCTTATTTGCTGAAATACGTGTATTTGAAAAAGGAAGCTTTAATAACTAGATATGTTCATGTGATATATAAGTACGAGTGAAAAGAAATTTAGCATTTCCTTCGACACTTCAGACAATGAATCTTGCCCCTCCCCCAGAATGCTCCATCTTTTGAAAAGATGTCAAAATGAAGAGCAATGTGACATTCATCAATTGCGTCTGCATACGTTTTTGTAGCTGATTATTACGGTTGTTCCGCCCTTCCGAATGGTAAGAAGATCTTCTGGCTTATCACAGAAACCACCTCTTTAATTGGCTCAATGCAATAATTCAGCTTACAGGAATTCTATTAATGTCATCGTGTCTATTATAGTCACAGTCATCAACCCTAAAAGTTAATATCAAGCATTCATTTGCATTGAACGACATTACTCCACCTTCAAACATATACAAAGTGAAATAAATGTAAAAGATTGTTGTCACACGCTAGAAATTTTGAATGATATTCAAAGCGGAAACTAAGTACTTTTACAAAAGGTTTGATCACACGCGCGAGGATATTAATGGAGTAAATGGAAAGGTCAAGCAAGGTCAAGTTAATTTTATTTACAAGGTCGAAGCAAAATATTACAAAAAGCATAAACTGTAGTTTTTTAAAACGACTTAACATAGTACATGCTTAAATTTTATGGCAGCACACATCAAATACCGTTAAAACATCAGTTGGTGATATTCACAAATTCACGAATAATAATAATGTGTAAAATGAGTTGTATCAATATAAAACATGCAATGATGCTAGTTACGCCACATATAAAATCAGATTCATTCTTTATGCATATTCAGGCACTTTCTAAAATCCAGTAATAAAAAATATTATATATACATGCGTAAAATGAGTTGTATTTGTTTCTTCACATGCCATGATTGTTACACCACACATACTATCCATTTTGTAAATAATTTTCTAATCAGACGGAATCCGTATAAAACTACATATGAAAAGCCCCCTTGTTTACTTGAATTGATCTTACTCATCGTTATTCAGTGTCGAAATTGTTAAGTAATCTCTAACAATACAGTGATTGACAAAAACACAAAGTAATATCTGCAAACATTTACTTGCTCTACACCACCAAAAATGCGCCTTAGTTCACGGTTGTTCACAAATCATCATGCCCAGTGTGATCCAGGTACCATAACGACCAACATTTATTAGAAAAGTGCTTAAGAAACAAAATGGCTTTGCAAAACACTCTTATAAAAATAAGAAGCACTGCTTTATTCTCGAGTGATTTCAAAGAGAAGCAGGCGTAGTTGGATAAATCTTTAGGGAAGGCAACAATTTCTATCGAGTACATTGTCCAGAATCACACAATGTACGAAGTCATGTCGATAAATTACACACATGTCTACATGACGTCATTTCATACTTATTGTAGTGTCAGAAGCAACATGCCTCCCATTTAGCTTAATATAATTGAAACTACTGGTATTTGTTTAGATAAACAATGACATCGAATGTTTCAAATTTGGAGTTAACACTTTGACATGCATGGTACTGGTATTTGTCTTGCATACTATTTTATAAAGTAAATAATTGAGACCTGATGGCGTATATTAACTAAAGGAGTAGTTTGTATGGAAGATATAAAACATTTGATTTCATAATCATTTACCTAAAAAGCTTTTTTTTTATTTTTAAACAAACATGTCAATTGTTCCAGCTTATGTTTTAAAAGGATTAAATACCATCCATATGTCATGGTTTGAATTATTCTATACCAGAAATCAAACATAATTACAATAGAAATTATACTTTCAGCTGCAGGTGAAAAATCCTCTTATCATCACGAAATCCTTTTTGAATGGCCAACTTTAGGTTCACCGACTTATATTGACCAATGCAAAGTATAGCATTCGGGTATTTAAAGCGGTTTATGGGCGACTTAACCCCACATCAAACTCAGACAGAACTATTAACACACACCGCATGCACAATTTGTATCGAAGGATTCTATGAATATCATTAACTTTTATCAACAATTGGCTAACAATTGTCATCAAGGAAGAAAACAAAGCAACATGTACCCTGTATGTTGGGCATATTTATTTCAAAATCAAAGAAATCAGTTGCCATGTTTTTTTGTGTGTTTTTTGTTTTTGTTTTTATATTATTTGAGTTTCGCTTTATTTTTTTTCTAATTGACCATATTCAATAGACTCACGCTCTAACCTGCAAGCATCTGTCTCAAGAGTATTGACGAATGTACATTCAACCGTCCTTTTAGAAAACGCAAGCCTAGAATATAACTATTTTACTTGATATATTTGCCTGTGTTTTGATTTTGTTCGCGATTTTTTTGGTTTCCACGCTTATTCCCATCTATCGCATTAAATGTGACTATTTCATTATACAATGTATTATTCAGGGCCAAAATGAGTTGTAAATGGCGCATCACTTACCATGTAAATTTTGCTCTTGTTGACATTGTACTTGTTCATACTTACTTCAATAGTTGACAGACACTGGCAGTACCACAATACTTATGCAGTCGTTTCAATGAACATGCACGAATCTGTATATTAAATGAACATACTTTGCAAGTTGACCTGCTGATTCCGATGAGTTACGTGACGTGGACAATATTAAGCTTATTTTCCGTTCGTTTTTGCGTTTCAGTTTGAAGTTATCATGAAGCAAAGGTATTTATTTACACACTTTCAATTAATAATTTACAAGTTCATTTAATAAGATGAGCTTGCCATCATTAATATTCAATCGTATGCCACAATCGTGTATATAAAGAGGGGATGTTCAGTCTTTTCTTATTCAGATCATATTCCACATATATCAACATTGGAAAATCTGATCTGCCAAGATGTCCAAACACATCATTCTTTTCACCTTCTTACATGGGCTTGTGTTTACGGTTGCTAAGGAACCATCTTGTTCCAGTTTTGATTTTGAACAAAGACTGTTGGAGAGAGTGCTGAGAAACGAACTGGCTTTGGAAAACCTACTGAAGGAAATAAAGGAAACCAACGTTAAAGTAACAGGTGTCTTAGCGGATGTAGATGAAAAACGAACGACATTGAACTCGGCATTGGAAAAAGCTAAGCATGATATCCAGAACATTGTTGAGGACTATAGACACATCAACAAGAGTATCATCGTTTTGCATGGTAATTATAGATAGAGTTTGTTATTTGCTTTCTTATATGAATGTCTATAAACAAAATAATTACGAAAACTGTTCCATTGTTATGCTTTCTGACAGTGTAATATTTCTTTGTGTATTTCATGTGTCTTAGCGGATGCAGATGAAAAACGAACGACATTGAACTCGGCGTTGCATGATATCCAGAACATTGTTGAGGACTATAGACACATCAACAAGAGCATCAGCGTTTTGCATGGTTATTATAGATAAAGTTTGTTATTTGCTTTCTTATATGAATGGCGATGAACAAAATAATTACGAAAACTGTTTAATTAATATGCATCTCTGACAGTGTAATATTTCTTTTTACTTTTAAGATACAGAGCTGATAATATTATATATATATATATCTTATCAGTTAAGTTTTACTGAGTGATCGAAAAGAATAGTAATAGAGGTAAATAGTATTAAACCATATCTCGTAAGTGTAAATGTCTAATGTTAAAACGCACAAGAAATTGCAGCCATACATCTTAACCCAAGCCTTTTTTTAACATTGACAATATTTACTAATTCCGATGCATTTTAATATCCATTGAAATTACGTTTTTTTTCAGTTGATGATGCATTATGTTTTATTTTTGGCATATTTTGTATCAACACTATATCATGACATTTTAACTTATGTTTATGTAGCCCATTTTAATATCCTAGTATGTATATTCTCCGAAATCCTTCTTTTCCGGCCGACTTTAATTCCGCTTGTGAAAAAACATCCGAATAATTTATGAACACAACAAAAATGGCACAGATGTGACATGCTTGTGTTTTCATTTATGTATGTAACCACGATTTAGTTACACGTTTCCACGACTTTGTCACTTTTTATTAAGACTTATAAACTCTTTCCCAACGACTGAATAACTCTTGAGAACGACGTAATAAATCGTGGTAACAAGAAAAATTATTGGTACTTTCTCGTGGAAACGACTTCGTTACTCGTGGGAACGATTAACTTACTAGTGGTAATCAACCAGAATACACACAATTTAATATGCATATACAAACGCAAATATTTCTAACAACGACAAAGTTACTCAGTTCATGGCAAGTGAGCGTTTAATTTCGAGATTGACTTAACTGTACATACATCATTTGGCGCGTGAAAACGTATTTTAGAAAAGGCGATTTATGATAAGCTAAAAACATTTTAAATTCATAAGAATATATTGCTATAAATATTTTTTAAAATATGCATTATTTAATGTATACTTCTTAATGAAACTGCAGCAACGCATAGGCACTAATGAAATTATCAGTTTGCTTCCATGTGATGATATCACACGATGAATCAACGATTACATGTACATGTTATTTTTGTATTTGTTAACATTTCATTTTGTTTAAAATACATTAAACGACTTTTTTCACCAATTCCGCTTAAAAAGTATACACACATATGCAAGTATCCATCGTAAAAAAAAATGTGTAATTCGATGAGATTTGTTAATCTGGTGCAAACACAACGAAAATGCCACCTATAAATTGACTGACACTTTAATTAGCACAGTGGATTATTGTGGTGGGTAATTTCAAGGTAAAACTTAAAAAATATGAATTTATACATGCACGCTGTTGTTTACAGTAGTTTTTTAGATGACGATTTTTGAACTTGTATTTACTTAAATTTTTAAACAATGATGTTTCCTTATTTTTTATGTAATATTTAACGTATGTTTATTGCTTGTATCATTTGCGTGTTTCATCGTTAAAACTGTTGAAATCATCTCTCAATTAACGATGCGTTTTAAATCTTTGACACATAACGATTTTGAGTTTACTTTTTTACGACATTACTAGAAAACAGTTGCATGTGGGTTTGACTTATGAATTATTTAACATTACAGAGAAGCATGATTATCTCATATTTTGACGAACTAAACTTGTACCAACGATTATCGACATGTTAGTTTTGGAAATAGGCGGAGTTAATAAGTGTTAAAGGCCAGGGGTATAATAACACTTACACATAATGGGTCAGCGTATGCAATGTTATTGTGCACTAGTGAAATAATAATTATTTTTATCGTTAAATATAAAATCCATTTAAACGCATTTACTTATGTACATGATATACATTATATTGACAGAAAAGGCACTTGCGACCCCAATTATATACTTCCGTGCTCGAACGCCTCCGATCAATTCACCACTATCTATCGGACAAATTGTCGTGTTCACCCGAGTAGAGGTCAATGAAGGTCAAGGTTACGACAAGGTCAATGGAAAGTTTACAGCCCCTGTCGCCGGCCTGTACATATTTTCAGTACAATTTTGCGCCGAAACGAACAAATGGGCTTATCTGGCTATTATCCAGGATGATAAGTTTCTGCAAGCTTCCGCGCACTATGGTCCTGATAATAACGAAGAGTGTGCTACATTTCAAGTGTTCACAGCAGTTGGCAAGGGAAACAAAGTCTGGGTGAAGGTTACATACCCGACTGAACTGTATGAACAAGAGATTTACCGGTATACGTCGTTTTCCGGCGTATTAATACGCTCTTAAAATAAGAAAGCGATTTTTACATTGTTTTTGCAGGAATACAATGGATACTCTAGCGGTCACAGAAATAGAGTTTTGGAAGTATAATGTGTATGATTCATTAACATTATTTTCATGTCATTTTGTTTGCGTTGATATAATCTGCTAATCTGTATTCGGAAAAAAACTTTGGTCAAACACAATTATTCAATTTAAAAGAAGATATTACTTGCTCAACGGCTAAGAATTCCGTGTATTGTGGAACACTTAAGTTTGTACTTAGATTGCAGAAAATTTGTGTGCGGTTTATTTTTTGAACTATATAATATTCAAGGTGATATCGTGTGACAGTAATGCCAATTAAAAATATTAAATGGTTGATTTTGTGGTTATTTTACATGTTAAACTATTATTCATTTGATCTGTATCATTTTCAAAGTGTTATCGTGTTACAAGCATGTCATTCAAAATATTAAATTGTTGGGTATGTGTGTTTTTTACATAATAAACCGTTGTTCAGTTAAACTATAGCATATTAAAGGTTTTATTATATTACTGTGATGTAAGTTTGTTTTATTAAAATGCTGAATTGTTGGCTATGTGTTTATATAAGTATCAACATGCTTTATTCATAATGCCAAACTTGTTTTCGATAAAAACAAAATCATCAAATGCATCTGTGTATCAGTTTTGACGAAAATATTAGCAGATCAAAAGTCTATAATATTTTATAATCCAAACGTGCTTTTAAATAGGATTTTATTCAATCAAATGTCTAATTGATGCATCACAATCAAAATAAATGTATACAATTTTGAATCTATTGGCATGTGCTTGCATATATTTTCCATGACCTTGTTGTTCCAGAAGGGAGTATTTCGAATTGCTCTTCAAACGTACCGACATAAACAAGATTTCCTCTTAGAACATTTCACTGTTTTTCTGCACATACTGTTGATGAGATCTAAACACAAAATGATTGTCTCTGGAGTAGTTCAAGACCTTTAAAACATTTCATGCAAACAATACTTTTCTTTCCAATTTTGTGAGATTGTTCCTCTATGTGCACCGACTTTAAACACGTGTCAAGCTAACGTAATATGGTGTAAAACATAGTTAACGAGTACATCGGGCACCTAACACAGATGTAAAGTCAGTTAAACTTCTAATTATCTCTTGATTGGGTTATTGAAATAGCCATCGATAACATGGATCCTTACTGCTCCGCATACGAAGTGATTAAGTGTATACATTAACGGAATCTTAGCCAGCAGAGAAAATAAAACGTTCCAGTTGGAGACAATTCTGATTACCACTAATCCTGTAGGCCTGCGTTAATGTTATAAAACGGACGGCTGGAGTCACCGCTAAACCGTTTAGAAGGCTAGCCTAACCTCAAATATAGCCGAAAAGCATTCCAGAAATATGGCTTCATTAATTGGTTAAAAGTTTTATTGTCAATCGACAGAAAAGGCTCTTACGACCCCAATTATATACTTCCGTGCTCGAACGCCAGCGACCAATACACCATCTACCGTTGTCGTGTTCACCCGAGTAGATGTAAATGAAGGTCAAGGTTCCGACATGGTCACTGGCAAGTTCACCGCCCCTTTCGCCGGCCTGTACATTTTTTCAGTAAACTTTTGCGTCCCAACAAACAAATGGGCTTTTCTGGCTATTATCCATGATGATAAGCTTCTGGAAGCTTCCGGACACTATGGTCCTAATACTAATAACGAGTGTGTAACATTTCAAGTGTTCACGGCAGTTGCCAAAGGAGACAAAGTCTGGGTGAAGGTTACAAGTGTGGCTGAATTGTCTCACCAAGAAGGTTACCGGCATACGTCGTTTTCCGGCGTATTAATACGCTCTTAAAAAAAGAAGGCGATTATATACATTTTTTTTTGCGGAAATACAATGGATAATCTAGCATTTATAGAAACAAAGATTTGGTAGTGTACATTATTATGAGTCTTTTACATTATTTGCATGTCTCTCTTATTATGTTGGTGAAATCTGGTAATCAGTAATCAGAATAAACTGTTAAAAGAAGATTATTCAATTGAAAAGAAGATATGAATTGCGTAACGCCTAAGTATCCAGTGTATTGTTGTAAACTTAACTTTTTATTTAGATTGAAGTATATATACAGCGGTTTATTAATTTGAACTTTATAATAACCAAGGTGATATCGTGTTACTGATATGCCATTTAAAAACTTTTAAATTGTTGTATATGCTATTATTTTTCACGTTAAGATGTAATATATTTTATCCGTATCATTTTGAAGATGTTATCGTGTTACAAGCATGAAATTTAACATATTAAATTGATGGCTATGGGGTTCGTTTACATGTTAACCCGTTCTTCAGTTAAGCTTTAGCATATTAAAGGTGTTAGTATATAACAGTGTTGTTAAAACAAATAAAGTGTTGGTTATGTGTATTTTAGTATGAAAATGTTTTATTCATAACGATAATCGGCTTTTGATAAAGGCAAACAAAATCATAAATTAATCTGTAGATAAGTTTCCAAAATATAAGCAGATCCAAAGTCGATAATATT
This sequence comes from Dreissena rostriformis, assembly GCA_007657795.1. Lineage (NCBI taxonomy): Eukaryota > Metazoa > Mollusca > Bivalvia > Myida > Dreissenidae > Dreissena > Dreissena rostriformis. The sequence goes on along the minus strand of VMBQ01004397.1, from coordinate 56,231 downwards.
CTATAATCAGATTGTGCTTTTGAATATGATTTGTATCGATCAAATTTCCAACTGCTGTCTCAGAAGCAAATAAGCATGCCAACTTATTGTATAACATTGTGGGTATATTGGCTCGGAGAGACGTTCCTTCAAAGAACATTCGGTCAGTTTCAAGTTTAAACACATTTAATTAAACGTTATTCACGCGATTCGAGGTTAAATGTGGGAAAAGTTGCATTTTGCATGGGTGTCTTTGGTTCGTGCGCACATTTTAATGTCTATCAACTATGATCAAAGCGTTGGACGCTGAAAGACTGCGGCTTGATGTCAAGATTTTAGCCAGCAAAATTGGCTAAGCGTGAATATTGTTCCATTTAAGGAACATTTTCGGTAAAGTTGTAAAATAATACTTTTCTTTAACATCTTTTATTTGTATATGCGCTAACATTGTTATATGTATAGGTTTTCTCAATACTAGAAACACGTTATTTACCAATTCACTGATCTCATTACTGTAGCAACTTGGTTGTTATGGGAAACCGCAAATCAATAATATCAGTAAAATATACTTGACTGAGTCTACGTATTTTTGCTATAAAGTATTTAATGGCTACACAATACTTTTCACATCACATTTAAAAGGCATTTTAGGACATATTTTTCTTGTGCACACTTAGTTATGTCTGATGACTGACAACACTTAATCAATCCACATTTTAAAGTACCTTATGTTTAACGTTTACATATGCATTTTTTCATCCATTTCTGATTTTAAGTAAATCGTTTCATTTAAAATAAACTACTTCGGTGAGATCCCTTCCGTTTAAAGAGTCTTTCTAAATCAACATATACATATAAGTGCAAAATGATAAAATTCTGTCTGTATTTCGGGCCACAGTAATTGTCTAAATTCGGGACAACGCCAGTTAAACTGTTTTCCAACCGTTCGGGTCAGTTAACGTAATTAAAGCAATCAGGCTAGTCGCACCCATACAAATCGTGGTCGTTAGTGGAAGGAACACATTGCTTCACAGATGATGCAAAAACACCATAATGCACGGCGGAGAACAGTATATATGCAGACATGATTAGTCTGCAAAACACATCGGGATTGCATTTGGATCATCACCGGCATCAACAATGGCGTTGAACATCTATATGTTTTTCTTATTCTTCATAAATGAGCTTACATTCACGGTTGCTTGGGAACCATTTTGTCCAGCGTGCTCCCGGTATGAGTACGAAGAACAACTATTAGAAATAGTGCTGAGAAACGAAATGGCGTTGGAAAACACCCGTTGTATTTATCCGCGCAGTAAGAAACCATTTACTGTGTACGCACGTTTTATTGCGTTTGTCGACTTATAATAATATAAGAAGAACAACGTTTATAATAAAAGAACAAATATAGTTAGTTGTCGTTTATTGCTTTCTGTAAAGATCAGTGCATGCACAATACAGAACTATAGGTCACATGACCTGCAGCGGTACTCGTACCCTGACTGAAACGAAAATGGAAAAGTCCGTCAATGCCAGTAGTTTGTATTACAAAAATCATTGGTTGGAAAGAGACATACTAGTAATGGAACCCCAAAAACAGAATCAGGTGGGGTATTTTTTTTATTGCCACTTTTCATTAATTTAAGCATGTGATCGACTTTCAATACAATTCATGACAAAACATAGAACACATAATAAAACGTAACAAATGATGATTTGGTAAACGCCTTGGAACATTAATTGAAAAACATTTGGGGGTTTACACATGTTAAAAGCATACATCCAACCTCACTTTTAACCAACTATTAATCTCAAAGCATGCAAGTGTAAAAAAATGTTTAACCCATAGTGTTGTAATAACGAAAAGAACAAGATAACTCAATTCGATTTAATTCCAGTTTTCATACTATGTGCTTCAATATTTACAAGAACAACATAATGATTCCTTTAGCAGGCTGGAATAAATGAAATAAATACAAGTATCAACTAAAAACCTTCTGTTGACACGATTTTAGAACGGGGCATCATTAAGTACAAACTATTGATCATCGTAATTTACCTGAGGAAGGGACCGTAATGCAAGGTGTTTGTAAGTATTAGTTGTATAGAGAATTTACTAGAAATTCTAATTGTTATATACTTTTAAAATACAAGTACTTACGCCGTAGCAGTAGCAGACGCCAATGCATCGCCCTTCTTGTCCATAACAACCCCCACGAAGACATCGGGAATCGCAGTCAAAAAGGAACCGCCGTGCTTCTGTATTCATAATCAATACAGAATCAATTCACTTATATCATACAAATAAATAACGGTCAACGTTGCAGTAATGCGTCATGTGTACACCTTCGTTCGATTATTTATGCTTTATTTATACGCTAATGTTGACATTTTATAAGTATTAATGTATGGATGCATTCGTTTAAGAACATGACGCAGTCGACTATTGAACATATTCCCTTTGGCAAATTTGTTTGGAAGAAGATAGTTATATATTATCATGGACATTTTTATACCAGCCAGGCAGCAACATAAAATACAGCACATTAGTGAAATATTTTCCAAAACTGAAATACCAATTTGCACAATGTCACCAATTATCTGAGGAAATAATATTCTGAATTTATTATGTAATTTGTTTTTGTTCATAAATCGAAATGAAAAAATCGTCATATTAATTAAAACACAAAAATCAGAAAACCAATTGCAAGAAGTGAGAAGGGGATATCACTATATTGGATTAGGTGTGTAACCAAGTTTTTGGACAGACCTATTCTCAGTTCTAAAAAAATATCTTGTGTTGTTTTGAAGTTAAGGCACTTCTGAATATATACTTTAAAATAAGTATTAGTATGTAAGCAGATGCATGCATGTTCATAACTATGACACTATTCATAAGTAACGTATGGAGCATGATGCATTTGATATTTGGATTGATGAACAAATAATGTGTATACATAATTATACTTATTTAAATAAATAGTTGATTGAACAAAACACATCTTTTGAATAACAGCCCAACCAAACTTGACACCGGAACGATTATATTTCTCGCAAAATTGTTCTTAAATTGAAAATCAAGGTTACCTCCAACGTCGTTGATGGCTGCGCCTTCCACCATTGTAACAACAATGGCGACCACGAGCAAACACACAAGCTTGGTATTCATAGTTGCAATTCGGTACGAATTAAATTAAATCTGAAGAACATGCTCTTATATACCATGGAAGGGTCTACAGTCAGACACGGTGAACGTGACAGCGTGCAGAATATTTGTGTAAACAAGGATATTATCATAACCATATGCGCAGTTTCTTAACATTTGTCCGCACATTGCGAAATATTACTCCACTGCATTAAGGCATGTCGCTGATAAACAACTTGCAGAAAATGCACTCGTCTCGAGGCAAGCATGCTGTTTTGCTTCCGACATATGCTAAGGTTCCACGCGCATGTTAAGTACAGTCATTTAAGTTCATAAATGGTTTGAAAAGGAATAAATTAGTTCACAGGCCATTGCGTACGCTGAATCGTTACCACAAAAGTACTTAATAATCCCAAACTGCAAACGCGAGCAATCGAGTAAAATTATCGAAAAATCAACGAAACTGGGAATTTATGGAAACCGTATAAACCTCAGAAACTGTGTATCATCATTTCATTTTAAGAATGAAAAGAAGAGTTGTCACTATCAGGTGGCGTGTGCCCTTTAAATACCCATGTTGAAAAATGCACAGGACAATAACACTGGCGAAAATAAAACATAAACAATCTTTGAACCGAAACCTAGACAGACAAATGAATAGACGCACGAAAAAGTAGTTGCATGCGACACATCATCTCATCAACATTACATGTAATATCTGTGCCAAGTCATGGCTGAAAAAGTAAATTTCGGACGACAATTCGGACGGACGGAGAGTGAAACTGCTTTATGCCATCTTTTGGGGCATGAACCGGCTAATGCAAGGCTTAAAAAGGATCATGAGGTGTAAAACATATATAAATGACCAACAGTTTATATAAGTAACTTCATTTGTAATTATTATTTTTTCTTTAATGACGGAAATTGATATTTACCTGGACAAGCAATTTTTAATCATATATTTTTTATTAAAAATTTTAAATAAAACGTGTAAAATGTAAATTGCAATCGTCTTGTTGTTTGAAGGCGATATAATGTAATATTTAGTTCAATAATATACCCTTACTATTATTTTATATGATATAGACAGCTGCATTAATGGTTTATAAATTCCATTGTAAAAGCCGAAATTAACTCGATAAGATAATAGCGTATGGTGGTATGAAGTGTGTCTTTGTTTTTGCACTAACAAATAAGCTAAAACAGTCTAACGATATATTTTACATTTAAATTCATACATCGAAATCCAATGTTTTACTGTATAACTGTGTCATCATAACTTTTCAATTGAACAACTCTACTTATGTTATGGTTCAGTTTTCACTCTAATGCACGGACACACCGAGCATCGAGCAACACGTCATTTCTGCCTCTTTAGTATCATTAGGAAATGTAAAATGTGGCTGGGGCGGTAAAAAGCGGTACAATTTCGATTCCGCGAAATTCCATGAAATATAAATAATGGGATTCCACGTGATCCCGTACTCAAACTACTAGAAGTGTACGGTCTGATGACGTCCAAATATACAGTTCTCGCGGGCACAGTCTTAAAGCTTTCTTGGGATCATGATTGTTTACATTCATCCTATTTGAGACTTTATCTTAAGTGTTTTGGTTCATCTTTGGACGGCGTTCAGGATGGATCCAGACTTAATTCTCCTGGTTGAAGGGGGATACATGTCGGTTTGAGAGAATTGGGTTTCTATAAACAGGTAGCATCAATTCATACATCATTACTTAGTTTATTCATCATTAATAAATTAATTAATGAATTAATGAATGAATTAATTCATTCATTCACTCACTCTTTCTCTCCTGCACTCTTTTACTCACTCCTTCACTCACTCCTTCACTCACTCCTTCACTTATTCACTCACTCATTCACACACACACTCGTTTATTGATTTACTGATGAAATTCATCATTCAAAAAACCACTTAAGTCGTTTTGAAAATCAACACACGTGCATCAATCGTGAGGTAACCGCGCGTCGGTCTCACGTTTCATAAGAATATTTCATAAACTTTCAAAATGTTTATATGTATGTCTTGCGATCACAAAATATTTCGTCTGGTCTGTTGCATTGCAAAGTGTGCCCAAGGCTTCAAGTGCTGTTTATAATTTCCGATAAGGATCTACTTGATGTCAACAACAAACCTGTTAACCCCTAGTGCCACAGATGTTCCGCAACGATTGTGTACTCATAGAGAACCGTCGATAAAGGTCAGATAAAGGACGCCGANCGCATGCATAGGCATTAATTGTATTATCATACAAAACATATAATTACATGTGTCTTTGTATAAAACACAAAGTATAACATGGTCTTTTACTCGTACATATTGCACAAACAATCAAACATTGATGATCAAAATAAACCAATTATGCGAGGCAGTTTATCATCACAAGATGAAAATAGGTGAACTTAGGGCACCTTGGATATAAAATACATGAACACTTATTATAAAGTATTATAAAGTATTATAAATATTATAAACAAAACGGGTTCATATAAATTATTGCGAAAAGCACCACTAATTAACTTTTAGAACTTCTCTTGGGAATATATACCTTCCCTAAAAAAAAATCCACAACCGGCTCATAAATGCACAACAGTTAAACAACAAACCGCTTTATAGATGGTTCGATTAATGAATACGTGATTATTCTTGCTTTATAAGTTGTTAGATTAATGAAGAAGTAATTAGTCGCGCTTTATATGTGGTTCGATTAATGAATGAGTGATTATTCACGCTTTATATGTGGTTTTGATTAATGAAGATGGGATAATTCATGCTATATAAGTGATTCGATTTATGAAGAATTTATTATTCATGTTTTATTAGTGGTTCGAATAATGAAGAAGTGATTAGTCATTCTTTATAAGTGGTTCGATTAATGAAGAACTGATTATTCATTTAGAAACACAATATTAACACAACTATGTCACTTTGGCAGCAGGTAAAGATAACTGTTCCTTTTCTTTGGCTTCTGGTACAAAGTCAGGATTAATCTCCCTTGAGCCGAGGCGTATCACAGCATCGTTATACTCAGGGGGAGGAGTGAGCTCGTAGCTGAGATCCGGCGTTTGCGGACGTGGGACGTCACCAGATTCTCTTGACTCCAAACGAGAAAATATTTCAAATATTGAGATGTGCATATTGGGAAACCGAGAGCGCCTCGATCTGGACGTGGATCTCGGTCCCGGTTCAAGCGCTCCAGGTCCTGCCGGAAGTCCGTCTGACGAAAAGGAAACAACCGACTGGTGTTCTGGTATGCCTGACACAGTTGACAAGAGTCGAACGCTACGATTTGTTTGAGAATTTGTTTCTGATGACGATTGAGTTACGGAAGCACTAAAACTTGCATTTGAATGACCGGTATCCGTGTTCTGCGATTTTATTTTGCTTATACTACTCACAGTGTCTCCAAACAAAAACGAATACGACGGCGGCATACCTGCTCGAGCGCAAGATTCGCCACTGTTGGGGCCTGTAACCTGTGCCGTCGTCGCCGACCGACGACGTCGTAACACAACGCGAACAAGATGCATGATGGCGACGCACGTAATGGAGACGACAACGAAGAGAGCGACGCAACACATATGACGCTGAGATTTGGAGGCTTGTAGCTGTCCGGGGTAGCTGACAATATAGAAAATGAACTTTTGAATAACATGTATAGCAAGATACAGAAGTTTCTGTCAAATATCCAATTTGTTATAAGTATTAGAAAGTATTTTCGATTGAGCATTGTTTTGGTCGATGTGAAGCGGTTTGCGGTTCTAATGAGTAGGAATTCGTCCAAGGGGTCGTTAGCCCGAGTTAAATTATAATGGCAATGCATGGGAAAGAATATTAGCCGATCTCTTATTATAATGCGAAACTTAGTTGGGTGATTGTCTTTCAGAAAATGAATATAATTATCGTCGTAAATTTTCTCACAAGAAACGCAAAAATAAGTCATGCACCTAAGTATAGCATAATAAAATAATTGCAGAATTTAAACTGATTTGTTCAAACTTGGATCAATGCATTCTATAGAAATGTTAACTCTTTGTCATTCTTGTTGCATTTGCTGAAAAAAGTTTACAGATGTTTACTGATAACTAATTTTCATAAATCTGTGATACACTCTTTTTTTCAATTTACATAAAACACCTGTTTACGTATAATGTCAGATCATTAGTATAAATCAAAGTACTGAAAGTACTGGTGGGGCGATTTTGCTGGATTTTTTTTTTATAACCATGCACTTCACATTGAAAACTTAAAATTGCTTTATTTAAGTAAAATGTGCATTAAAAATGTTCTAATGATTAAACAGAGGTACCAACACAATTCTGCAACAGACAAAAATATTTGCGGAGAGAAGTGGGTGGGAGGTGGCTTTTAATCTGCATTATGGACAAAAAGTATACTATTTTAGTTGAATGTGACCAATATTCGACCCAAAAACCGTCAAATTAAGGTCATACAAATGATAAGACTTTAAGGGGTTTTCCTGCTATTTAAAAAAGGCCTTAAAACGGACCCGATCACAAACCAAACGGACCCGATCCCAAATCAAAGTACTGACAGTACTGGTGTGACGATGCTTTTGAAGAGGATGAATATAAAAGCATCAATTTAAGTTTATCTACATCACCACAATTGTGCATGTGGGTTCACAAATTTTGGGTACGAAAACAAATTTGGGTACGAAAATTTGTGGTACGAAAAAATTATGCCCCCCAAAAAATTGGGTACGAAAACAAATTTGGGTACGAAAAAACATTTGGGTACGAAAAAATATTGGGTACGAAAAACAAATTGGGTACGAAAATTTTGGGAACGAAAAAAATATGCCCAAAAACATAATTTGGGTACGAAAGAAAATTTTGGAACGAAAAAAAATTTGAGTACGAAAACAAAATGTGTACGAAAAATATTGGGTACGAAAAAAAAAATTGGGTACGAAAAAAAAAATGGGTACGAAAAGTAAATTGGGTACGAAAAACATTGGGTACGAAAAAAAAATGGGGGTACGGGGAAGTAGTACCCGTGGGGAACTTGACCCATTCAGCGAAACTGGGAGGCGGGTTACATTCTCGATCAAATCTAAAAATAACTAGAAATGATGCGGCAGCGGCCGACGCGTATCCACACGCTGCATAGATGTTTTATTAGCTAATCTTTGGTTCTTGACATCAAGACAAAAAAATGCATTGATTTGTTTTCATTTCCGACAATTGTGACACATAGACCATAACAAGCTTATAGGGATAATACACGTTTTCGAGGGCATGGTCATCTGCGGGCGCTCGAAAAATCCGTTCCTGCCCAAGTGCGCATGACGTCATACAATTCAATGTTTTGTTTTACATATGCCTCACTCGGTCATCATCAGAAATGACGAGGCTTTACCTTCGGATAGACAGTTTTCGATTTAAAATGGTTTTAAACAGTGGATTAATGCAAATTTAAAATGCAGCCGCATAAAGTAAGAATTGAGGAATTATTTTGTCGATATCGAATGAACAAGACATATTGTTTTCAATGTTATTTTAATTTATAGATATGAACAACCCATAACAGGGCTTGAACGGCACGTGAGTCGCCTTCTTAATACACGATTTCTCCCGTTGAAGCCCTCCTTTTGCCAAGTTTCTGCTTCCCGCCAGAGGGCGTTATAGATAGAGTTCATACAATTATAAAGGTTAAGGTTTATAATTTTAAAAAACAAGAATATAATATCAGGAAAGATTTGGAAATCCTTTCTCCAACTTGTCTGACACAAGCTAGTCCAACTGGTCTGACACAGGCTGTTCCAACTTGTCTGACACAGGCAAGTCTAACTTGTCTGACACAGGCTGTTCCAACTTGTCTGACACAGGCTAGTCCAACTTGTCTGACACAGGCTAGTCTAACTTGTCTGACACAGGCTAGTCTTACTTGCTTGAAACAGGATAGTCTTACTTGTCTGACACATGCTAGTCTAACCTGTTTGACACAGGCTAGTCCAACTTGTCTGACACAGGCTAGTCTATTTTGTCTGACACAGGCTAGTCCAATTTGTCTGACACAGGCTAGTCTAACTTGTCTGACACAGGCTAGTCTTACCTGTCTGACAAATGCGAGTCCAACTTGTCTGATATAGGCTAGTCTAACTTGTCTGACACAAGATAGTCTTACTTGTCTGACACAGGCTAGTATAACGTGTCTGACACAGGCTAATCTTACTTGTCTGACACAGGCTAGTCTAATTTGTCTGACAAAGGCAAGTCTAACTTGTCTGACACAGGCTAGTCTAACTTGTCTGAAAAAGGCTAGTCCAACTTGTCTGACACGGGCGAGTTCAACTTGTCTGACACAGGCTAGTCTAACTTGTCTGACACAGGCTAGTAAAATTGTCTGACAAGGCTAGTTAACTTGTCTGACATAGGCTAGTCTGACTTGTCTGACACAGGCAAGTCTAACTTGTCTGACACAGGCTATTATAACTTGTCTGACACAGGCTGACACAGGCAAGTCCAACTTGTATGACACAAGCTAGTCTAACTTGTCTGACACAGGCTAGTCTAACTTGTCTGACACAGGCTAGTCTAACTTGTCTGACACAGCCTAGTCCAACTTGTCTGACACAGGCTAGTCAAACTTGTCTGACACAGACTTGTCTAACTTGTCTGACACAGGCTAGTCTAACTTGTCTGACACAGGCTATACTAACTTGTCTGACAAAGGCTAGTCCAACTTTTCTGACTAAGGCTAGATAGTCTAACTTGTCTGACACAGGCTAGTCTAACTTGTCTGACACAGGCTAGTTCAACGTGTTTGACACAGGCTAGTCTATCCATGGCAGCGTCTTTTAACTTAGGCATTAGCACCCGAGCTTCACGCCGTCCTCATTGAAGGTGTATACAGCGACGAGTACTTTGTTCCTATGACACATGTTCAATTGGTCACGTGATAATGTTTGTGCGCATTAATACTAATACCATGCGATCCGAGCTATTTTGTTTGCGAAAGCACAATCTGGATGCAAATTTAGGTAAATGGGAATAATGGACTTTATTCTGAAACTGATTCTTCGGTAAACGTATATAATATTACCAATGGTGCGAATTGCAGAAGGCAATCGCCCCAAAAACGGCCCAGTAAGATGGAATCTGATCAATGGCATTCTACATTTATGTAAATACAAAATATCAATACAATTTGTATGTGGGTTTGATTTTGTTTTCAGAAATAGACTAGGTCTGGTTAAAATGTGTTCATAGAAACTGGAAACTGCCACCGATATATGGAGAAAAGAAATGAGCACAAATAAAAGCTACAGTATAATTATCGATGAAGTTACCATCAGTGCAGTGCGATTATGGTTAAAGTGGAGAGTGCGATTACACCACAACTGGAACTATACTGCTTGTGTCGAGATGTAGAACATTGGAAAATGATAGAGTATGAAAACAATTCTTGCCAATGCCAGTGAATATATTTTGAGTGTGTGAATTTGAGAACTAAATCAAGAGTGTAGGAAATGAACAAAGGTGTCGTGTTCTGAGAAAACTGGGCATACTGCTTGTGCGTAAATTGTCATCCCAGATTAGCCTGTGCAGTCCGCACAGGCTAATCAGGGACGATAATTTCCGCTTTTATTGAATGTTTCGTTTAAATAATGTCTGTTCTAAGGGAAAATCCAGTTTAGGCGTAAAGTGTCGACCCTGATTAGCCTGTGCGGACTGCACAAGCTTATCTGGGATGACAATTAACGCACAAGCATTATGCCCAGTTTTCTCAGAACGCGACTCAAACTAGAAATGGCGCGGCAGAGGCCGACGCGTATCCCCACGCCGAATGTTTGACCTAGGTGTGCCCCATTCCCAACCCTGGGGCGCCCCGCCCACATAGGCCACACCCACCCAAAATTGCCTTTTTTCTATAATTTCTTCATTTCTACACGGATTCACTTCAAATTGATACTGAACTTCTCTTATGACAATACGGTCAATCTCAACTATGCATGGCCCCATTACCAACCCTGGGGCACACCTAGGTCAAACATTCGGTGTGGGGATACCCGTCGGCCTCTGCCGCGCCATTTCTAGTTAA
>VMBQ01004397.1:27040-44010 GCA_007657795.1 Dreissena rostriformis | reverse complement strand
TTATTATTTAAATAACGTTTTACATGTTGCCTGAAATATTATTAAATTTTCTTAATAACATCTTAATTCACGATTGAAATGTTCAACATGAAAAATACAACATACATCTCTTGAAAAAAACATCAGCGATAAAGGCGCGAACGAATTCGCTAAATGGGAGGCGATGTACCAAGTGTAGATTAAAAGCGTTTATGGGTTTGCCCGTGACACCACATGTCTGCACATGTGTAGATACCGAAATTAAGATAAGATATCACGCGTCACCTTCAAATAACATGTTAAATGACAATCAAGACCTTATTCATGCCTGGGACCTACACAAATAGGTCCATGTCCATGCTGTGTTTTATTACTCTTAAACGAATGCAGATGAACCTTATTTCTACTAATTACGTAATTTATATTTAAAAAAAAACACGAACTATTATGTGGTTGTCAGATCGATAACAGAAACTCTTTAAATCCTCAAATATATTTGATAAACCCGTTTCGCTTCCTTGTTTTGCGTAGGGACCTATACACACATATATAGGTCCATGTTTATTTCTTCAGTACCGTTTTGGAGGCGCGCGAGAGTATTCAGGGGCGGGTAATCCGGGAAGGAATCGATTTCTGGGATTGTCTATACAATAGAGAAAATCCCATTAGCTGCGTTCGCACTTGATGTTTAATTCAACCCACTGTCGGTAATCTACGTATATGCTCATTGAAGCAAACAAAATATTTGCTCTTAATTGGTCTAGTCGCAAACAATATTTTGCGCTCCAACCGTTTTGATAAAAAACGATGATAAACGATTTCGTGTTCGGTCGTTCACCAACAAAGTACGTTTAGGTACATCAGTTGTTAGATGAAATCAGTACTTCAGTTATATAACACTTGAAGCCCGAGTTCATTCACACTTGTCAACCTGCAACTGATTTCGTTCGGCTATCATGCATACCAAAGCAAATAAATATGAGCCTTGCTTTGTAAAAAAGGGGTTTAATGCATGTGCGTAAATTATCGTCCCAGATTAGCCTGTAAAGGCCGCAGAGGCTTTTCCCTTACGACACTTCCCGCTTTTATGATAGTTTTCGTTTGAAGGAAGACTCTTCTTAACGAAAATCTACTTAAGGAGGAAAGTGTCGTGCCTAATAAGCATGTGCATTTGTCGAGGTTTATAGTAATAAACTCGTCCGGAACAGAACTGTCCTATGTCGCACAGTTAGCCAGATCATATTGCAACTGTGTCAGTAATACGAAAAGTAGAATTAGCTGACTAAGCTGCATTGTTTCCGTCAAGGTAACTGAACATGATAGCCATGCGTTCTCGTTTTGTTTCAAACATATGAGTCGCGCTTTGAGAAAAGGGGGTTTAATGCACGTGCGTAAAGTGTCGTCCCATATTAGCCTGTGCAGTCCGCACAGGCTTCTCAGGGACGATACTGTCCGCTTCTATTGTATGTTTCGCTTTTAGGAAGTCTCTTCTTAGCGAAAATCCAGTTTAGGCGGAAGGTGTCGTCCCTGATTAATCTGATTAGTCACAGGCTAATCTGGGACGACACTTTACTCACATGCCTTAACCGAGGCTCATATGCTAAGAGTAACTGACCGTTTAAGCTTAGCAGGTTTCTTTCCTACAACCGGGAGGGGGCAAATGATCGCTATAGCGACAAAACAAAGTATTGCATCTACCACACAATCGTAATACTTTAATCAACTGCAACGCACATGAGCAAATATTATCAACTAATTATGGGATCATTGAAAGTACATTAATTCAAATATGTCTTACTAACAATTATGCATGCAAGTTCATTAAATACTGATTTTCATAACACTGAAACGAATTTCACTTGGTACGCATGAACACAAGCTCAAACTTAAGCAATACTTGTTAAGAATGAATACTCTTATCATATAAGTGTAAGCAATATTGACTTTTTCTCTGAACATCGCGTATCTAACAAATTCATTGAAACATGTTATGAAACCACTGAATTATGTGCTGGTGAAGTCTTACGACTGCAAGCGAAGTTTATCAATCGATGCACGTTGTTTCAATACTTAAATGAATCGAAAGACTATAATCGTTATGCTCAGCTGATTGAGCAATGACTGCATGCCCTTTTTTCCGAGCATATTTTAATCTGTGTATTGATACACGTCACAAGTATCGTTCTATGGTACTAATACACAGGGGTACACTGCTTCAGACTTGTTTAAATCGATCGGTTCTGTGGGTGAGCCAAATAAAGAACTATGTCAAATCAAATGAGACCTTTAACTGATCTTTCCGGCGCAGGTATGTACATGCCATTAGGCAGGGCTCCATTGCTAACCTTCTTGGTCCCACCGTCGCAGAGACATTAACACAAAAACAGGTGTGGGCCGAACTTCCGGCGTTTCAAAACGCGAGACGTTGTGCGGTCAGTCCAGGACTCGAACCCTAAACCACTACACTTTTATGAACAAGTTCAGAATTATACACCACACGAGTTAACCGGGACAATATCCAACATTAGCCTCGTTTTAGCTCTGTACCTACCAGGCGGATTGTGTCGATCCTCTCATCGTCCTGCTCATCGGAAGTGGGCGTGTCCGTGTTGTACCAGGCCGTCCACGTGCGCACGTGCGTCGCTTCTGCGGTCGAACTAGCTGAAAAAAATAGCAACAAACTCAGCAAAATACTTAAGAAAACGTTCTTGTGGCTGCTATAAATACCGCTGCTGAGCTGCCGCTGCTAATGTTTTGTTGTTGCTGCTGTGGATGCTTCTACAAATAATGCGTCATATATTCCTTCATTTGCTGTACTAGCCTTCACATATGTATACAACCATCACTACCAACATTAAGTAACACTACTACAATTACTACAATTACTACTTCTACTAGTCTTCTTCTACTAGTTAGTTATCACATATGTTCAGATATACATTGTTTTGTCACGTATTAAGTGCAAGTAATACTATATGGCGTATTTATGTTATCTATTTATGTTTTCTTTATCGTCACAGCCATCAAGCGGTCAACAAAGACAAGGATACAAACAGTGGCGATTTAGCGCATCCTCGTTCGCCCTCTACAAATTGAACAACAACTTCAGTTTAATCTTATTTTATCTCAGTATTAACAAGCAGATTAAAATGGAAGTTTGTTTTTAATTTGAAATGCATTTTCCGGGTTTATATCAAGCCACTTGTCATAAATTATCTTCGGATTCAAGTCCTTTTATTCTCTTATGTTAGTTTAAACCATTCATTTTAATGTAACATTTTGGAGATATAGTCGGTATATAGACTGCAGAAAAGTTAAACAATAGTATAAACTCGACGCACATTAATATACGATACGATAAACACCACACAAAAGCAATATTTAGCCCATATACAACTTTTAAGTGAAACACTTAAACACAACTATAGCCTAAGGACATCTATAGCTACAAGAAACTGAACAATTTAATCAGCGGACGTAACGCTGAGAACCCTGGGGCCATATTACAGTAGCTTCTTAAGTTAACAAAATAACTTAAGTTGAAATATTGCGCAATATTTTTTCTTATCTCCGCCATTTTTTCTTTAAACATAAGATTTCACTTAAGTTAAATTCTGGTAGCTTCATAAATTTAAAATTAAGTTAACTTCCTTAAACTCCTAAAGGAATTTCTTAAAGAGAAATACTAAACGTCTCATGTTTTGTTTTTGACATTTCAAATTTAACTTAAGATATTTATTTAAGAAATGTCTTAAACTTAAGTGAAAACTTAAGAAGCAACTGGAATACGGCCCCAGGCAACTACGAAATGTTTATCACTTTACCACCGGACCAAACACTTAGGCGGCACACCACCCGTGTATAGCCACTAAGTCGAATTGGCCACGATGAAAGCCTAAATGAAGATCTTGTGTAAGGAAGTATCATTTTTAGCGTTTAAATAATAATCAATGCAAGATTCGAGTTGTGTTTTTTTTATTGCATGTTTTTCAATTCATTAATGTTGCTAATGACAACAACAATAACAACAAAACTGTTAATACAGGAAGGCAGCGTTTTGTTCATAGGTGACGCTTCTCAAATAACCTGGTTGCTTTTGCACGTTGTATGACTGTAATTATGATGTACTATGTGTTTGCACTTACACGTGCATGAGACGCTCCCACTAAACATTTGCAAACATCTCCATAATATATATTGGTTGGACGTTAATATGTCCATTCACAAACTCTGTGTATCATTTAAATTAATTGTTAAATGCTAATCCATCGGATTTGATAAACAAACACGCGTTGTCATTACACATGTATATGCTTGTATACGTATTCGGAAGGAAAAATGGATGATGCATGACAACGCATAAACACGCATTTTATTGCACTTACACTTATTAAAACACTGTTTCTAATTATGGATGTTCTAGAAAGTGTACATGTTTAAAACATATTGCATTCTTTCATTATGTACGCACATTCGGGAAGCGTGTTTATGCATCCGTATAGAGATAACAGTAACGTTGTGACGTCCCGGCATGGATTTAATTAGGAAGTCAGAATATCATAATTCTCAAAGAGGTGTATTGCTTGCTCCGGTTGCCACGTTGTGTGAAAATTCAAAAGGGCGCACACCTATCTCAGTTCTTCTTTTTGTTGAAAGTATAATCCTTTAACCCATTATTTCCTCTGTTGAAGACTAGTACTTTGGCATGTAAAAATATGGTTTTGAGACTCGTCCAACTTTCAGCAAATTGGCAGTGTGCTGTCCAATATAGCTGAAATTGGCCAGGAAGCGAGATGAAATAAGAACCAGAGTCTTTAAATAAGCAATTCAACAACTTTTTCAGCAACTGAATGGCAATTCGTTTTCACGACATATAAAGAAACTTGGCTACTTTACATGTGCTTGGTTTGTTTGCATGTATTATGTTTTTCGATTTTTGAAAGAAAGTGAGGATCGATCCCTGATCCAGACACGCCGAGACGCTTTAAATGTTTATTACCCACTCAGCACTAAGAACCATGAGACATTTTGCACTGGATGTAACGATAAGCAACAATAATTCCGATTGGTNAACATCAGTGGAACCAATATCCATGAGGACACGACTAGAGACTATTACCCTATCCCCAACATTACAACTTTTGGATTAACAAATGACACTAAAGAACTCTGTGATTAAAGGTTAGTTACCATGTGAAACTTTACGGATGTATTCATGGTCATAATATTAGGTCATATGCCTAACCCTGTAACTCTGATCAACATTTAAGCTAAATTACCAGTATGATCATCTTTTTACATAGATTTTTTTTTGTTTTTTTTTATTTTTGTATTCACTTGAAACTTAACCAATGCATGTATATTATTTATGGGCATCATGTTAGATTATATGCCAATTTCAATAATTCTGACCAGTAGTATAACCAAATGATGTCCCCTTTTTGAAGTTGGAAAATTCTTCATTGACAAGAAACCAAATAGTCGAGCGTGCTGTCGTGGACAGCTCTTGTTTCACAACATAAATGTTATTTAATTATTTTTCACTGCCATTGGTACCAGAAAGTGCCAGTTCTTTCATGTCTGTACAGAACAGCTCATCCAATGGTCATTTCACGAGAAAACCGGGTATGGTGCATCTGCATAAATTGTTATCTAGGATGAGCCTGTGCAGCCCACAATGGCTGAATCGAAACATTACCCTTTCACTGTATTTTCTGTTTCAAGATATTTTTAATATGGTCCACTAAAAACTGAAAAATTCATCACAGATCAGCATGTGTGGACTGTAGCGGCACAGGCTTATCCGAGATAACAATATATGCAGATGTAATGTACAGGGTTTTCTCTTGAAAGGGTTCATTCGTTTTTATTGTCTTTATTGTTTATTTTTGTTTTCTTTATTGTTATTGTTATTACAAGTTCTGTGATAACATACCAATCATATTATGTTTTTTATATTTTATGAATGATAAATAAATGATTTTAACAGTAAAAGTTTGTTTTGAGACAACCCCTGTAATGAAAATGCTCCTGCTGTACCGCGATTCGCTATTAGAGAATATTAACCGGAAATGGAGAAAATGTACGATAGAGGAAAAACATAAATACACATTTATAATTAAAAACTAACTGAAAATCAAGATGAGCGCAGGATCGAGGTTGAACTTATCTGACAAATACCCAATATTCGAAATCAATGTCGGTCGCTGTTTCTAAGTATGCATTTATAATTTTGTTAGTGATTCGGAACTGACGACCTCACTGACGTCTATTTATTTTGTTTTGCAGCAATTTACCATACATCGAGTTGAATCGATTAAATACTGATATCACAGCATACAGTGTTCGTTTTCTATCCGACCTGGTTCGCTATCTGTTTCCAGAACATAATAACTAGTGAGGTCTGGATATAAGGTATTGAAATATTTAACTTCATAAAAAAAGATACATGTTTTCTTGAAGTCTTGAACACAAACTATGTATATATAGTTTTTAAACATCACCTTAAACAGCCAACACACCCCATATGTAATGCAAAGCTAGATTTGATAACGAGAAATTAGTGTATGCAGTATCATTACCATAACTCAATGTATTATCGACAAATTCAGTAGAATATTTTACCATATATCGTAACAATTTCCGTAACTCCATCATCCCATACGCTATCCCTAGGAGAATGTCTTGGTACAAGGCACCTACATGTAAAGTCTGAAGAC
Organism: Dreissena rostriformis; assembly: GCA_007657795.1. NCBI lineage: Eukaryota > Metazoa > Mollusca > Bivalvia > Myida > Dreissenidae > Dreissena > Dreissena rostriformis. Next base: position 37,312 of record VMBQ01004397.1, on the reverse strand, counting down.
ATCATCTAAGTTTAATGATATTGAAATATTGAGGGATACCACAACTAACTTTTAGACGTGAAATGATACCATATACTTATTGCAAACTTGCTGAAAAGTAACATAATACATTAGGTTACATTTTAAAATCAAGTAACTTTTTCGTTCGTACAAGTAAACTTGTTTGACACTATTCCACTGGAGAAGTTGATTTACAAGTTCGTGTCGAGTCATGTAGACAAGCAAAGTGTCAATCATGTGTAAATTATTTGTTGAAACTATTGAAACATCGAACACATAATTGCTCTAATCCTAAATCTTACTTTTACCATTTGATGTATACAACAATGTAAATATATTTTTTTTCAGAACATTTAATAAATAAATATATATTTAGGTTTATATGAAAATGAAAACCATGTGAAAGAAGGATCGCGGACTGGTAAACTCAGTAATTTGCAACTTAAAGCTCTTCTCTAAACAATCAACAATCAGAAATGATTTTTATTCGATAATCTGCCAAAAACCGATTAAGTTTGCTTTGTGCCAAAACAGAGCTGAATTAAGAGCGTTGAAATTTGATACCATTGTTTCAAAACCATTTCAATTTCACGTGAATGCCTGCGCATTTAAATACCGAAAATATCAATAGAAAGCATAAGACCATTCAGTTTTACTTCATTTAATTGTGTATTGGTATATTTTGGATTGAATAAAAAGTGAATAGACTGCATAGTATACTTGAAATATTAATTTAAATGCTTTGTTTATAATTTGGCAAGCACGCAAATAACTGCTTTACGATAAGACATTTATTTGTTGGTTTTAATATTTAATCAACTCTGAAGTTTAGAAAGCTATCTGAAGAAGATAGAAACTTGTGTCCGCAGGGAACTAGAGGTAAGCGTTGCGCAGTTTATTTAATGTTAGTAAGGTATTCTATTAATCTAACTTTCATTCGTGGAAAAGATTGTAACGGTCACTTTTCAAAAAAGCTAAATTTTATATCGACTATTCTGTGTTCTAATAAATATGTGTAAATACGCTATTAATTCACAACTTATGGAACATATACAGCTATGTTGCACCGCATTTTCTTGTAAACACAACTTAGATGTTGAACTCCGATGTTTTTTGGAACTAATGTGTTGAACACTGTGTTGAACACCAAATTGCGTAAACCCAAGTCCTATGGACTATTTGTTCTCTAATTATCAAGCAAACAATTCAAGAATATGGTTGGTATTAACTGACAAAACTTAATGTTGAAATTAATACGTTGAAGCTCAACATGTTAAGATGCAAACTATACTGTGCTGTAACAAGGCTGCACAATCAACTGTTCCGCTTAGTTCCCTTGTATTTATTTAACAACGTAATTCTTGCTTGTGTTTTATTTTAGTCATTGGTGTGATCCATATTATAGTAAACTGATAGTTAGCAAAACCAGTCATTTTGCTTCATTAGTTTGTTCTAATTATACTGAAAGTTTGAGGGACACCGTAAGGAAACACTCTTCTAGTCGTGATATGATGCTATATATATGTTTTTAAATTACTGAAAGGTTACAAAGTATATTTAGTTACATTTAAAGGTCAGGGCAAGTAACTTTTGTGTAAGTACAAGCGAACTTTTATGACACTAGTCCGACTGGACAGGTTGATTGAAAAGGAAGTGTCGCACCATATACAATATATATACAAGGCAAAAATGAAATAAAACATCACTTTAACCAGCTGCGCATACAAAATATATACTAAGCAAAAAAAATGACAGTAGACATCAATGACGTTACTTTAAACAGCTGCGCAATCATACTTGGTAACTGATAAACCACACTTATCGGTCAGTTGTTTCTAAGAAAACTAAAAATACCTAAGATTTCCTTTTTAAGCAAAGCTATTTTTACACAAGCGAAACATTTGAATACAAAATCAGTTTGCAGTAATTTATTCTTAAACAAATGATATGTATATATACATACTAGTTTTGCACAGTTTGAATTAAATACATATAATATTATCGTTCACAGCCATATAACTTTGATTAAGTCGACAGTGTAATTGACAAGCGTATTATTTAAAAATATATATAAACGCTATTATATTTGTGTTCGTATTTCTCATTGTATAACATAGTTTCTAGTGTATTATTTTTCTTTTACCATGGCATATTATTTGATTAGGTGGGCACTTTTTTCTCAGAAGAGCGTGCTTTCAGTTCACTAAATCGAAGCGGTCGAACAACACGCGATATCAACAACAAAAACAATCATGCAGGTATATCATTAACTTTTTTTATTATAGTTCTTATTATTGAGAGTTTATTCTGAACATTATAAGTGCATATGTCATGTGACATATAGGCCAACCACCACAGAAACAAAGGCATACATACGGACAAACGGACTAACAAACTAACGTAAAGAGGAACCGACTGAACGCCCGACAAACATAAATGCTTTATCACATGACACACATGACTGACAAGACAGACAAATAAATAGACAAGCATGCGGCGGGCGTGTATAGCTAGAGCGGGCTGGCGGGCTGTGTCCGGATTGGCGGGCCGGGCGAACAGTTAGACAGAAGGAAATATAGACAGACGAACAACTTACACACAATGACTGACTGACAGAATGGCAAACGGACAAACTGACTTGCAGGCGCGCGAATGGATGGTAAGGGGACCGACTTACAAACAGCGTGGGACCGACTTACAAACATAAAAGACGGGCTATTAAATTAACATCATGACACATGTTTGGTCTTAAATTCAAAAACACACATCCCTAACATTAAAACAAAAGAGTTTTCTTTAAAACAGAACAAACTCACGATTAAAAATAATACGTAAACCAATTGAATTTGCATCATATCTGATTTCGCTGTATCCGCGTTCGCCTTTATGCATTTATCAGTTCTCGTGTACATGTTTACCGACATAACTGCATATTCTAAATATAAGACTTTAAAATACTTAATACCAAATGCTAGGAATACACTTGGATTTTTGTAACAGCCAATGCATCTTTTGTACAAAACTATAAAGTAAGATGTAGTAGTAAAGAGTTATCAACACAGATATATAACTGATTGATTTCTATTTAACCAAATGACAAAATCAATGCGTTGCAGCCATATTATATAACTATGAAGAGTATATACATGTACGTATCAATTATCAAAACTTATCGAAGGTAATGTAATATATCCAGATTCCCGAGCACTTTACAGAATTATCTATGCGGATGTATGAAGTACTTAATGACAGTGGAGCCGGGAAGGATACTGTTATAGAGCGGAGGGAAACTTACCTGTTGAGGGAGCGCATTGAGATGATAAGATTGCAACTAGGCGGACATAACGTCGAATGTTTTCATTTCGGGAGCCAGTCGGAAGGGACCACCACTCCTGGTCTCCAGTCTGATATTGATTTCCTTGTCAGTGACCACACAGCGAATATCATGAGAGTCTGGGGAGACTGGGAGGCCGGGATGCGGAACTTTTTGATGCTCCACGACGACGTCATTCCACCTCAACAGTACTTGCTACAGGTCATCCAAGACAACACTCTGGAACCGGTGACCAGTCTGTGTGATGGCAGGTTCGGAATGAAAGACTCTGGGGAAGTATTGTTGAGTGCTGAAAGATGTAAAAAAAACTACGTCGAGTATCAGGTTGGGGATCAAGGAGAGGCAACCATACAAGGGCCTTCTGTGAGCTGGATGACTAATTGGGATATTGTGAATGCATTCCATGTACGCAAACCTCTTTCTAAAATACAACACTGGATAGACAGATGTAGAGGTAGACACTGGCCACCTGTTCGGATACTTGAGGCGACACGGGTAGCTCCGTATTTCCTGGAACCAGTCGGTCATCCAGACAGTGATAACAAACGCGAAGAATGGCGACTGTCTCCGAACCTGATAGAACGAATGTTGATGTTTAGCTTTAATGTGACACAAATAAAATGTTACATTGTTTTTAAACTAATACAAAAATCATTATTTTCTAAAATTGTGGGAGATTATTTAACAAGCTTTCATTGTAAATCTATAATGTTTTACACCATAGAAAGCACACATCATTCTCTGTGGCTCGAACGTAACCTTATGTTTCTACTTTGGCTTTGTTTACACGTATTTAGGAAATGGCTGAGATTGGGAAGACTTCCGCATCATATCATAGGAGGAGTGAACTTGTTTGATGAAAAACTCTTTAAGTTGCAACAGGGATGACTTTTAGCGTATGAAGACTCAATGCTAAGGGACAACTTACAAGATGTATTTTATATTCATATTGATAACATAGGATGTCGGTTACAATTGTGTTGTGTACGGCGAATCGTTCAGGCTGGAGAACTATATGCTTACGTAACAGCTTCTGCTTACTACTGAAGTATGAGTGCTTGAACGCATTTCTGATTCGATTAAGAGGATTAATACATAAACAACTCAGTTATATTACAAACCATGAGCGAGATATAAAATATGTATTACGCAATGTTTTTTAATACTCCAGAGATGTTAGAGTGACAACTGCTGCCATGGAAATATTTAAACACTTGTATGCGTTACACAATTCAATGCAATCATCTTATTGTTTGCAACTACAAAATGTAGTTCACCGCCAAATTATAGATCGTCTCCAATATACCTTAAACACTGATGTGGCCTCTAGTCGCTTTAAGTTGGCTTCTATATTGTACTGTAGTGGCAATCTACAAGCGGCGGTTAGAGTGTTGGAGGATGTGGATAGGAGGTATGACAGCAATGTCAAAGCTGTCTGTGGATTGATAAGAAGACAAGGTGACAATGAACTCAAGGTGTTTGCTTATATGTTATCATGTAACAGTGACAACGGATTTAGCGAACCACCATTTGCATCCTGTGTCAGGTTTTAAAGGCAAGAATCGTATTGTACTCCTTCATATTGTTTTTTGAAATGAATCGCAATACCACTGAAGATGAAGTTGCACAGAGAAATCACTTTGAGAAGGAATGGATGGACAGTGCTAAGGTGGATGCTCGTGTATTCCTACATTATCTACAGTACCTTAAATATGGAGGACTCGGTGAACGTGACAACCAGCTTCATGCTTCATGCTTTTGGAGTCTTAATATCTTATATAGATGAAAGAAATCAACTCAACCTGTTTCACCTGGAGACTGCACTGAACTTGCTAGGACACTGCTTTGAAATGGAAGGATACTACGAAAGAGCAATATTTTACTACAAGTGGTCGTTGCGTTGTCGCAATCCAAACAATGCTGCTAACTGGCACGTCCGGCGTATTTTGCGTCTTATAAGTGGTTAAAGGTACAATATAAATATGTTACTTCGGGACGACATTAAAACATAAACTTTATACGGGTGTTTAGGATGAAATATATGTGATCAGTTAGTTTGTTATGTTATGTAATCAATCATGCTATACAATATAAGGAAACCTAATATATATTTAGATTTCAAAATTTTAGCATCGCTATTATATGCTAAAGCACTTTTGAAACTTCTCATACAGCAGGCACTATATTGTACATTTTGTAAAGGTGTTTTCAATACTCACTGATGTCTGTCTAATGCACATGCATATTAATGTATGTCATATGCATATACTGTTTATTATTACATGTGAATGAATGTCTTGAACGAACTTTAGTATCAGATGTTACAATTATGAATATAACTCTAACATTTATATCCATTTGAAAAATATTTATGTGTCAATCAAGGCTCATAAACTAGTGAACGATATTAATTTTGTATTAATCATTTTCAATAAAAATAATAAAAAAAGATGTACAGTACTTACACTCTTCCGTGACTATCAGAAAATGTAAAGATTGGATAAAGATATGTGTTATATCCTTAAATAATGAACGTATGTGGATATGGTTTGTATGCAATGCATGCATTTGTAAATGCATGAACGAACTACTTATGCTGACATATTTTCCGTTCAGCGCAAATAATACCATAAATAAATTAATTAAATACAATACACAATCCATTTTAACAATGATTATACCTTTATTCACTCTTTTACAATTGACCAATTAGCGTAGTCGTGTGCTCTCGAAAAGTGATAAGGCCCATCCTCAATTAATAGTTAATAACCTCAGAACAGACATTACATGACTGATTAACGTATCGCCAATCAACAATTCAACATTCCTCTCCATTAAAAACCGAGACTTTACAATAAAATCTAAATGAATATCTTTGCCTTCATTCATTTGTTTTATTTTGAGTGCGTCTTTTTTCTGTTAATCTTAACTTTCGTAACTTATCTGCGTAATCTTCCGCTCTTTCGGCTGAGCGACCAAACAACCCAGATACTGGTTTAATGATCGGATCTGGAATCTGAGCATTGGCGCTTAGCAATTGGCTAAAACATTAACAAATTTTTCACATTCAAGAAAGCGATCATTATCACACACCCATCCCAATTTGTTTTCGTCGAATTTGCATCAATCTCAGAAGTGACCACTGGGATGTGAAATCTGCGGATACTGGAAAGATTGACAGCCCCAGAACCGGATACAATAGCTGTAGATTATTGATACTTTTCTTGTGGATTCAGAGATCGCTTAGATCTTGAAACGATTGAGTGAGATGATTAGGACGGAACGAGTTAGTGAGACGAGATAACTAGGATTCAACCAGTGAGGAACGACAAGTGAGACGCGACGAGACCAGTGAGACAATAAGTAACGAGGAGTATATTTAACGAATGAGACGAGACTATTGAAATCATACGAGTAAGACATCAGGATTGAGCGACCATTTAGTGAGTGTGAAAAGTGAGTACAAGGCAGGACGAGATAGACGATAGAATTGAGTGGGATGAGTGAGTGTGACGAGTGAGTGGGTTCCACGAGTAAGAGAGACAAAAAAGCAAGTAGAAATAGAGTTAGTGACTCTCCTTAGTGCTTCGATCAAGTTACACGAGTGAGTAAATGAGACGATAGAATGCGACGAGACAAGATAAAGCAGACAACTGAGTGAGACAAGTGAGTGAGTGAGGAGAAAAAGTAAGACAGGTGATTTCAAATGGATTGTTTTAACCGCATTTTCAGTAAATTATAATTATATATTCCTAGTATGCAATAATTTTAAATAATAATTTACATTTTGAAATTTAAGTTAACCTCAATATCGATTTCTTTGAAAAATGATTGATAGATCTACTATTTATTTTCACGCTGAGCAAAATTAACCATTACTGTTCTGACGACTTTAAACCAATATTGAATGCATGCCCGGGCCAAACACTAACTCATAAAAGTTGTCAATAATATAAACCACAATATTATAGCAAACAGTGAAACTCAAGACACTTCGTCAGGAGAGAATGTGTTGTTCTTATCCACTACTTTCATAACAGAACACCAACTATAAACATACAATGATTAAAACTGGGATGACCTCCATAGAACGGTCGATGAAAATCATGTAGGCTTTAAACTGGTTTAAGTGCTAGCCGAACCTCACACTTACCCCAGAATGAATCACAAACCAAAATCGAGTCTACAACGATGTTTATCAATTGTATATATGCAGACAACAAATGAAAACATGAATGCAAAAACATGACCCGTAAATCGAATACTTACATAATTTTAGTGGACTAGTTTCGTAAGTATCGGAATCTATTCAAACGATTAGGGGATATGTTTTTAAGATTTTAGTGTACAACGTTATTATGGTCTATCAATAAACGATATAAACTGTCAAGGACACGATGTATCTGCAGACAATTCTGGAACAAACTATGTGTTAGAAAGATAGTAAATATGTTTCATCTCCATAACAAACAATTGGGTCAATTTCGAAACCAAATCCTTCCCCGTAGGTCAAAACTGTCTACGTCCCAGTTGTCACATACTTTATAAAGTCTTAAATAGTAAGTAACGTTTTAAAACTTGTTCTCATAAAACGCAAGGGTCGGGTATTTAATATTTGGTGTGAAACTTCATCTTGTGATACTTTACAAAGATTGTTCGAATCATACCCCTGGGGTCAAAACTGGTCAACCTCGCGGATCATATTTATAAAGACTTTAATAGATAAATAAAAAAACTAAAACAAAAAGGTATGAAGGTGAAATTTTTGGCATGAAACATCATAAAGTTGTCCTCTCCTTAGTTTTTTTTTAGATCATACGACTGTGGTTAAATAGGCTTTTATGTAACTGTGAGCGTAAGATGGTTGAAATAGTAGATGTTTGGTTTGTGACAATATACTGTGGTCCTCTATGAACATTGCCAGGTGAAGCTCTCAGAAGTACATTCTTTTATTAAGAGAAAGTTTCATTTATTGTTAGTGAAATGTATGAATATTGATATATAATAGTATATTATTATAACAATATTCAAATATTGTTAAAAAAATCTCAATTTTGTCATTCTTCATCATTTTCATTTATTGAACCGGAAATGATCATTCCGGGCCGGCAAAGGATGCATGATTATAGGACCTCCTAGCCGGCAATAAATTATAATTTTAGAAAGGACTGCCTTTATCTCATGTTTCATAAAAAATAACAATGCTCTTGGACTTGTGGTTTCAGAGATGACATGTTTTTAGTTATTTTTGTAGCTATTAACTAGGTTAGTCATTATTATAAATCAGGTTATCTTTGGGTTATGGCTGTTTTTTTCAAACCGAAGGGCCTATACATATTTATAAATTAATTGGCCGTTGACTGGTGACTTAATTTGAATTGAGGCCAGAAATGAGAACAGTCGTCGCGAATGTCCCTAAACCATAATTTGCCACAATTTAATATAAAGTCGTATTCATTATACGACTTTAAAAGAAATTGTGGCAAATTATGTTTTAGGGACATTCGCGACACTCATAGTATCATAGAGGTCGGTTGGGGACATTTTCATGATGTCATATAGTTCATCAGTATCATATGGAGTTGTGCTTGCTAAGACAATATGCTAATTTTGGTATGTGGTAATAAACCTCAAAGGAAAGAATGTTTATCATAGGTTGGTTGCTTTTTTTAACAATGATTCAAATTACCTATAATAATATTCTTAAAACATCCCCAGCTACAGATTCTTAATAAAGCGATATGACAGCAGGGTTCTACATTACCAATAGTCCCACTGTCCTGGAAAACCAAAATATAGGTACCGAATAGTCGACAAAATAGTGTGCTAGTCAGATGGGACAAGTGAAAAAAACCCAAGGTCTTCTTTTTCTCTAACAAACAAGCAAACACATCCAAAAATGTTGCTGGTATATACCTACAACTTGATGTTGAAATAAAAACGATAAAGCGCGAAATATTGGTATCCCCCTATAATGTGCTTTTAACAAAAGAGTAAATTCGCATAGTTTTATTCAAGACATTAGTGGGGTTAGTTCCCTTATATTTTATTTGACAACGTCATTCTCCCTTGCGGTTTATTTCCGTCACAATTGTGTATACGTCGTTTAAATTGACACGCATTATTAAGTTCTGGTCAATTGTATTTGTTTATAAATGAGTAAATTTGATATGTACAATACTCGACTGTTAAATATGAATTCTTCTGTAGCGATTATANTTTTTTTTAAATTGAAACAGTGTTTGAATACTTGATGAAGATAATGATGAGGTCTAGATTGTAGATTTAATTCTTTTGAATTCGGAGAAAAGGTTTTAGTTTTCTTTATATTTAACAAGCTTTTATTATCATTAATATATCCATACAAAGTAAATAGTTGGATACATCCGATTTAAATTCCGTCAATTATGCAACAAAATAATAATAGTTTATGCCTAATACCATCGACACACATGTGGAAAGTACAAAATATTGTTTTAGAGAGGGATCTGATACTGATACTGACTGATAATTTATGTTCTAGCACTCAATAAACAAAGTAAACTTGCTACAGTCAATAAAATACATTTAAAAGTATAATAATGTGTTTGAATACTTACGACTTCATGCGATGACTGTATAAGATTGCTTTATAAGATTGCTTAAGGAATTTTGAATTTTACAGTTTCCCCCCAACTTCAATTGCCTGATATGTGTGTGGTTAAATCATTGTGTCATTTTTAGGCCATGTATGTGCGGATAAAGACTCCGAGGAAAGCGTGAAATCTTTCTTGAAGTCACTGACAAGGTACATTAGAGCCGCGTTCTGTGAAAACTGGGCTTAATGCATGCGGGCAAAGTGTTTTTCAAGATAAGCCTTTGCAGTCCGCACAGACTAATCAGAGACACTTTCTGCTTTGAAGGAATTTTTCGTTTAAAAAAGGTCGGTTCTAAACGAA
>VMBQ01004397.1:0-23143 GCA_007657795.1 Dreissena rostriformis | reverse complement strand
TCACCCCCTGTACGTCGATAATCCAAACTGAGTTGGATAATTCAAACTGAAGAAAAAAATGTTGGCCGAAACTGAAACTGAAACTGAAAGGTAGTTGATTATTTTATCATTTTTGATAATTTAGTAACTATAAGGACGTAATTGTTCTACACATGTGATAATGAATGTCTGACGCACACATGCGTTTTGAGTTTTGCAACGATTTAATAGTTTTCTAGTAAAAAACGATAAATTTGTCTTCGGAAAATGCTAATTTTCATTAAATGCGACCTATGTGTTTAATTATTTACACGTTAATTGAAAAAAGAGCGAACGAAACTGTAATAGAGATATGCCTAATTATATCATGAATGTCCTCTAAAATTTTACTTTTAACACCTAGTGTGTTTCTGTGTTAAAATCATGTGTTTGCAGGACGGGTATAAAAATGTATGGATAAATCCAAACTGATATGAACATTTCTGTGGATAATAACCAAACTCAAAATAGTCTGGAATTATCCATACACTAGTTAGGTCATTATCCAATTTGTATATTCTTGTCCCAAACAAATTCGAATATATTGCGTTTTCGAGCATTTACGCCAATCAAATTTTCTACATACATATATGAAAGGTAAATAGATAAGTCCAAGCATTAAAACATTAATAACATTCGATTATACTTGTTTTTGGCCTAAAACTTTCGACAATTTCATTTACTTTTTCCAGATTTTCAAACATATTCATGTTATTTTGACGTAATTGTTTTTAATTGTTATGAGTTTATAAGCGCATTGTATCCGACAAATAACATTTTATCAAAAATAAACGTTTATTATGTCACAACTTACCTGAAATACACGTGTTCTTAGAAATAATAACTGGAGTCTTTATTTATGTCGCCTTTTTTTTCTTCAGTTTGAATTATCCTACTCAGTTTGGATTATCGACGTACAGGGGGTGCAAAGGAGATTATTTCAACGATATACATGACATATTGGTTGGATATAGCTAATGTTAGCGGAAGTTCAAAAACGAAAGTGATGCTGGTGGAAAATTTACTATGCTATTTATAGCGCTGGATAAACATACAGGTCTATTTTTACTGTCGGAAAAACCCGTTTTCGTTCTCGTTCTACATGCAGTGCTCAGTCGCCTATATGGAATATATTCGTTTTCAATCAATAAATGAAGTCGTGGTAACAGAATGTTATGCTAAAAGTGGTGAACATTTAGAAAAACAAAGTTGTGGTCTGGAACATTAAAGCGGTTGACATCATGTCAATGCTGAATCTTTTAAGCGATTAACGTGTCCTTAAAAAGCAATAAGAATAATTCGGGTATGTACATGGATTATAGTGTTATGTCTATTGTAAATTCGGGTTTATTTCGTGTTTGTGTTTTTTTTCGATGGCAGTTATATTCAGACTAAACGACATTGTTAAATCGTCGCTGGTTATGTTTAAGCTTACGAGTACGAGAGGGGTCGATGTCAAATACGCTATTTAATTGTGTTAACATTAACATAAGTTGGTTTCCCATAGTTCAGGTTTAAACCGAAACTCCAAACAATTAAGATTGTGTGTATATGTGTCCATGATCATATTTCGTGTTTACATAATGGGTTTGGCATACAAGATAAAGAAAGATCACGTATGACTATATAGCTATTATAACATATACTGTATGTGTATGTTTTTTCCTCAAATAATAATGGAGTTAAGGAGCATTTTAATTTATATTATTTTAAAATGTGTTTTATTGTTTGTAATTTTTGGAAAGCGAAGCACTTACTGTCCTCTACTGGTTACATGTGCATGAATTATGAATTATATGTTTTATTTTAAAAACTATTAGAATGGCAATGCCTAATTTAATGTTTAAAAACTCACCCATGTGTTCCAGGAATGTCAAGTTCAACACCATCATGGAATACGGTTTGTTTTTCTCTTTACAGATGGCCCGAAACAGGCAAGTCAAACCGAAACATACAACACGGAAAGAGAGGAATGTGTGGAAAACAATCCAAGATGTGGCAAGTAATGTGACAGATGAGAGAGATTTCTCAGAGAGACTTTCACGTTTTCTTGATCTTGTTGCCGTCAATGAACATTTAATTCAATTTAGACGGAAAGAAATGTTCTCTCATGAACGTGAAATGACACTGACACACAAAGCATTTGGGCTTAATAGACGAGCTTATATATTTGGAAGTCAAATCGAGGGCACTGCAACAATGGGAATGATGTCTGACCAAGACGTCTTACAGCGTTTTGATACATTTCGTTTGTTTCTTGATTCAGAAAATACACCCCTTCAGCCGCATGATCACCAAGTCGTAATTAAGGTTACCACAAAAGGTTGTGCTTCGCAGTACTGTTTTTTTAACAATGATTGAACCATTTACACAAGCAAGACTTTTTCAAAAACTGGATCCTTCTCGAGATCCTCTTGATATCGTTCGTTTTTTTTCAACGAGATTGGACGAAAACTAACGGCATGATTCCACATACAGTCATATTCGATACTCTAACCAAAAATCTACTAAAACTGAAGCACGCAAAAAGACACGGACCTGCAGAAAGTATATGGAATATGGACAATGTTTACGCATGTTACTGTAAAAGTCTTCCTAAGCAATGCAAGTTTGTTTTTGAAAGGCCTCGGCCCGGTCACTGGCCTTCAGAGAAGACGTTGAAAAAAGCCAAGAAATATGGCGTCTTTATAGTTCCACAGGGACCCTCCAACATAACAAATATGTTTAATTACGATAATGTTAAGGAACATGGTATTGTTATAGTTCTACAGGGACTCCCCGAAAGTACGAACATTTGTCCGTACGATTATTTTGATTACCAATGGCGAATTTCAACAAATCTTACAGAGCGGCTATTTATGTTCAGTTTAGATATTTTACACCTGAAAGCATATGTTCTTACAAAGATGATAAGAAAGGAGTTGCTTACGCCAGAATATCGAGACAGGCTGAGTACGTTTCATTTCAAAACAGCCTTCTTCTTTGCGGTCGAGAACACTCGGCCTGATGTGTGGAGGGAGGACAATCTCTTCAATTGTGTCAAGAACATTCTTTCAACTTTGAGACGTTTCTCAACACGGCGCATTTGTCCACACTTTACCATAGATGATGTAAACCTTTTTGATGGGAAAATTGAAAGACACGAGTTTCCGAAATTGGTGGATAGACTAACATGTGTTATTAAATCACTGCGGACAAAGATGATAAATTTACGAATGGACAACATTGGAGAAACGCTTAATAAGTGCAGATATTGTTTTAATTATTCAGGACTATTTAATCATGTACTTAATATGTGGCATCGTGATCTGCTTCTCTATGATGGATTTAAACTTTCAGAAGCACCCGTCAATTACAGGAAAGCTTTGTTCGCAAACGAATATACACGCTTACAAACGTATTTTCGCGCCCCGTTAGGAAACTACAGAAAATATGATTATGCCTTACAACGCGTCATGTCAAGTCTTGCTAGTAAATTAGCTTCGGTGCACCTAGAAGAGAAGGCAGAAGGGTGTGAATATAATCACGATGGCATCAATAAAAGTAGACAAATGTATTCACAGTCTCTAGAGTCTAATATGATTGGCAACTATATGCGATTCGCTTCCTTTCTTTTCTGCAATGGAGAATATGACGAAGCGTGTGAATATTTTGACTTGATAGAAAATCTGATACAAGAAGATAAAAAATCTAATCTCATTTATCAGTTATTTGTTTCTCCATCGGAGTCTTTAGCTTTGCAGATAGCAAAGCAGTCATATGAACAGACCGCCAACCAAAGATGGTCAGTCTTTTTGATTTTCGTTCAAGAAGAAGCTATGTGTGTCCCTGCATTCCTAAGGTTCGAAATGTACTGAGGGAGTTTTGGCAACTTCACCTCATCTGGTGTTGTGTTAGATATCAATTATGAGTGCCTTTGTGTGCAAATTGAGCCATATCTCTACTATCTCCAGTACCTAACCTACAGAGAACTTCAACAAGAACCTAAAAAGTCGGAAGCTTTGATGAAATTATTGATATTCACTGAACTAATTAAATACACAAGATTTATCTCATATGAGGGCGATGACTTTGCAGCATGTGGCTTCTTTGATACCTCCTTGAACATGCTAGGGCACTGCTTTGAACTGGAGCAGAAGTTGGAATCGGCGTGGAAGACTTATACAATTTCTTTACAACTGCAACCTCAAAGTAATGCGTCCGCCCTGCATATAATTCGACTTCTGTGGCAAGTTGTTCAAAGTCTGCGGAACTAGGGACATTTTAACAACAATCTCGAGTGACAAAGCGGAAATGTTCTCTATTTGTAATGGTATGTGACAGAAACACTGACAATCATTAAAACCCACACAACCCGCTTTTACATTTATGCTGAGGTTTGAAATGAATTTAAGTTAAACATTGTGATTTGCTGGGGAATTTATTATTATTATTGTTATAATTGTTATTATTGTTGTGACTGTAATTTTTATTTAAAAATCAATTTTACTGTCTAAAATATTGTATCATAACTTATGCTAAGATGTTTTAAGATACGAGGTTATGTATTGCTATTAAAAAGGTGACAAAACACCTTTCCCTCCCAATAAAATAAAACTGCATGTATATGTATTAAAATACTTTTTTTTGTTATTGTCTCATTTACAGTCGACGAACCGCTAAATTTAAATAACAACTTGCGGGCTTATAATCTAATTGTTTTACTCCTACTTTTCTATTTGTTGCATGCGACATGTTGATCGTTAAGTACCTTGTTCATCCACTGTTCAAAGAATTTGTTGACTTGATACAATTACCGCGCCTCAAATTTCGATGGAATCGTGTTATGATACATACATGTAGCCTTCTTTCCTATCTATTCATCCAACTCTATAAATTCAGCCACCCCCTTATTTTGGTATAAATGACATGATAAAACTTAAGTTAGTCATGGTTATATAAAAAATAACACAGATGTTGTATTTTTGTTAGGGACAAATTAAAGTTAGGTAAAAATAAAGTGAAATCGGCTGCACATGCTGTGTAAATACCAATTATTCTGAAAATTTTCACTTTTAAACAGTATTTTTGTGTATATTAGTCTATAAGAATATTTATTTGATGATTTATATCCAAATGACTTCAAAAGTTTTATGTTTTCCAATAAAAATGATGACTGAACAGATTGATAGGAAAGATACCAACAAATCAGGGTTGCTAGGGTGCACACCTATAATTGGCCTGCTAATAAGGAAATACCTGCGTTGTAAATTATTTTGCCATACTTTTGTGGGGAAGATATAAAATGTTTAATTAAATGTCTCACTTGTGTTGAAAATATGTTCATTCAGTAGAAAAAGTCAATTTCACTCTTCAGTGGCTGAATATACAGCAAAAGAGGCTATTAATGGTGCCATTCTTATATACTTTTTTATTTCATGAAAGTATCATTACTACCCATTAAATAATCATTAAGCGCTAACACTCAAATAATATGGAATTATTATTAGTATAACTCGTATAACTTTTAAGAAGATGTAATTATTATTATCAAAATATAATAATTATTACTTAATATTATTATTATCATAAGCAAATCGTTAACAGATGTTTCAATTGAATCTGCCTTTACCCATCTACTCACTGCGGTTGTGATTACACCGGAAGTTGGACCGTCGGCGCACATTTGCTGATCCAACCGATAGGTACCGTTGTCTGTATACACAGACACGTTAAGGCAACTCTCCGCTAGATAGAGCACTGTTACCTCTATCGTATCTGCAATTTTAAGGGTCGCCGATGCAGCACGCGAGCGCTATAAGATAATAAGTTAATTTTTCTTATATTGCGATCGTAAACTTATTCTGTAAAATCATTATTATTCATGGGACAATAATTTTCGTTGATTTTTTGGATTGACCGATCCAATAATGTAACATAAGTACATCGGAAAATGAACGATTAAAATTCTTCCCTTTTTTCCAAATCAGAAATCCATGAACTTACGTGTCCACGAAACATTACCTTTTGAAAAATAACGCAATTTCACGCAGACGCAAATAAATGATTTTTGTTTGTATTTTAGCCACGGTCCGACCGAAATAGTTACAAAAACATGATAACATGGCATAAGGTCTACTAAAGCAAAATGTCATTTATTTTACTAAAACCTGTTTCGTTTGTACAAAATAAATTTAAGCATCGCTCTGGAAAAACGGGGTTTAATGCAAGTGCGTAAAGTGTCGTCCCAGATTAGCCTGTACAGTCCGCATATGCTACTCGCGATCGATACTTTCCACTTAAATGGAGTTTTTCGTATAAAGAAAGTATCTTCTTACCGAAAATCCAGGTGAGGCGGAGAGGGTCGTCCCTGATTAGCCTGTGCGGACTGCGGACACGCATTAAGACCCGTTTTCTCAGAGCGATGCTCGTTTATAATTCTTTTCGAAAGCACTTGGTGCGAACAATTTGTACTTACTTGATTAACTCAATAGGCATCATTAGCTGTCGATTGTATAAAAGCATTCGACACATTATTACCAACTCGTTATTTGTTATTGATGTTGATACGATGGTTTCTTTATTTTGCTCGGTTAAACGTCCATTATTAATGGTTTCGGTAAAGCTTTTTAGAGAATAATCCGTCAGTGGCTTTAAAGCATTACAAATGGGGCGCGTTTATGAAGGGGTAAAGCTTCATTATTTGATTGTGTTGCGAATATTTTATTTTACTTGAGACGTCAGTGATAATCCTTAAAGCCCCATAAAAACTCAAAATCAACGAATATTTTTGTACAATATTTCGAAAAATAAAATTTACACAAAATTAGTATTAGTAATTCCTCGTCTAGTCTACGCCTAGTCACTCTCGATTCTCTCACGACACTAGCCTCTTTCTACCTCACTTAGTTATTAATTGTCTCACTAATTTCACTAGTCTCGTCGCAATGGTTCCTTTCGTCTTGTTCACTCATTGTGTCTCTCTTATATAACTCACTCGCATCGTGTCACTCGTCTCGTGGCATAGCACTCACTCGTTATAGCACATACGTTTACTTTTTTTAAACATAAAACTATCAGATTCAAATTTGGCCTAGATTTTGTAAAGATAAACATTCTTATCAAAATTCAAATTAAATTAAATTCCTTCTAAGGTACAAGGTTTCTATAAGAATAAGATAAGACATAGTGATCTAGTTTTTGGACACAAAACCCGAGATTCAAACTTGGTCTAGATAGTGTAAAGATTAACTTTATGAATGTGTTTTATCAAGATCAGGTCATACGTGGTAACATTTTTTTATACGATTTGGACACACGTGACCCACGTGACCCAGATATGAATTAGGCCTAGATATTGTCAAAATGAACATGCTGACACAAGACGCATGATGACGGGTATAGGGTGACCACAATATCTTACCATGGGCAATTCGTGCTCTTGTTAGCTAAGTAAATTTCAAAGTAAGCTTAAACAATGAATTATTTACAACTCCCTATATATATTTTGTATTATTATTCAAGAATAACAGCACTTACCTATATCAACACTTTATATCGCATGCGATTGTATTTAATACCTTTCTATTTTTTGAAAACAATATATTTTTTCATTATTTATATGTAATATCGCATCCGATTGTATTAAATTCCATTCTATATTTTTGAAAAGAACATTTTTCATCATTTATATATAATCATTGCGTACAATGGTTTCTAAACTTTTGATGGACAAACATCATTTTCAAATGGATATATGTATTAGAGTTATAAGTATATTTTTAGTGGCTTCTTAAAAATGTTTATACTTATATCATGCCAGACATTCATTCACAATAAATACTAATCAGAATATGCATACGACATAAATCAAGCAATCTTCGAAGTACATCACAACACGTAGAACGGATACCTTCACTGTGAAAAAATCAGTACAGCAGAACATAAAAACCATGTGAATATTTCGAAATATACATCTGAATAACGTTTCCTTATGTTTTACAAAGCCTTAATCTGTGAAAGGCGTGTAAAGGTCATTATTTAATATTGTTCACAAGAAAACTTTTTTCTGTCGTATGTTTAACCAACTAAAACACGCATAACACGCCGAACGTGCCAGTAAGCTGCATTGTTTATACCACAACAACGCAAAGATTCTCTGTAGAAATGTAACGCCCTAGTAAAGTTTCCTTCCAATTCAAAGCATTGTCACAGTAAATTCACTGCAGTCTCTTGGTGAGACAGGTTGATGTGATTTATTTCATCAAACATATCGGACTTCAATACTCTTAATGCATGGAGCTGTTTGTAACGTTCACCGAGTCCTCCATACGTGAGATACTGCAGATAGTGGAGAAACGGACGAGCATCCACCTCAGCACTGTCCATCCATTGTTTCTGAACGTAACTTCTCTGTGCAACTTCCTCCTCAGTGATATCGCGATTCATTTCAAACAATAATATGAAAGGAGTGCAATACGATTCTGGCCTTATAAATCTGACACATAATGCGAATGGTGGTTCACAGAATCGTTTGTTACTGCTACCATATATCATATTAGCAAACACCTTCAGATCCCTGTCTCCTTCTATACTATGCAATCCACAAACAGCCTTGACATTGCTGTGATACCTCCTATCCACATCCTCCAACACTCTAACAGCCGCTTGTAGATTTCCACTGCAGTACAATATAGAAGCCAACTTTAATTTGGCGGTTAACTACATTTTGTAGTCGCAAACAATAAGATGATTAGATTGAATTTTGTAACGCATACAAGTGTTTGAGAAATTTTAAAGCAGCAGTTTTCATTATGACATTTGTGGAGTATTCACAAACATTGCGTACTACATATTGTATATTTATCTCCAAGGTTGTATTAGAACTGAGCAGGCGATATATTAATTCTCTAAACAGTTTACAAAATTGTTTTAAGAAATCGTACTTCAGCAGAAAGCTGATGCTGTTACGTAAGGATACACGCCTTAGTACTCCAGCTTGTACAATTCGACTCATACTACACACGCTTGTAACCGACTTTCTATGTTATCTATATCAATATAGAATACGTCTTGTAAGTTGTTCCTTATTAAGGAGTCTAGATACACTAGAAGGCGTTTCTGCAACAACTTTGAGAGTTTCCCATCGAACAAGTTCACTCCTTCTATGATATAATTCGGGAGCCTTCCCAATCGCAGCCATCGCCTTAATACGTGTAAACAAAGCCAAAGTAGAAACATAAGGTTGTGTTGAAACCATAGGGAAGAATGTGTTCTTTCTATGGTGTAAAACATTATAGTTTTACAATGAAAGCTTGTTATAAATTCTCCCACAATTTTAGCAAATAAGGATTTTTTTATTAGTTTTAAAACAATGTAACATTTTATTTGTGTCATATTGAAGCTAAACATCAACATTCGTTCTATCAGGTTCGGAGACAGTCGCCATTCTTCGCGTTTGTAATCACTGTCTGGATGACAGGCTGGTACCAGAAAACACGGAGCTACCCGTGCCGCCTCAAGTATCTGGACAGGCGGCCAGTGTCTACCTCTACATCTGCCTATCCAGTGTTGTATTTCAGGAAGAGTTTTGAGTACGTGATATGCCTTTACAATATCCCAATTAGGAACCCAGCTCACAGAAGGCCCATTTGTGATTGCCTTTCCTCGATCCCTAGCCTTATACTCGATGTCCTGCTTAAATCTTTCAGCGCTCAACAGTACTTGCCCGGAATCCTTTCTTACGAAATATTCATAGATCAGACTGGTCAGCGGTTCAGGTGTGTAGTCTTGGATAACTTGTAGCAAGTACTGTTGAGGTGGAATGATGTCGTCGTTGAGCATCAGATAGTTCCTCATCCCAGAATTCCAGTCTTCCCAGACTCTCATGATATTAACATTGTTGATACTGAATAGAAAATCAATATCAGACTGGAGACCCGGTGTGGTGGTCCCTTCCGATTGGCTCCCGAAATGAAAACATTCAACATTGATTTGTTTTAGTTGCCATGGTATCTTCTCAATTTGCTCCCTCCGCAAGAAAGTTCTTCTCCGCTCCAAAACAGTATCCTTCCAGCTCCCATGTCATTAAGTGCTTCAGACAGCCGTATAGACAATTCTGTGAAGTGCTCAGGAATCTAGATATTCAATTCTTTTTTTCAAATTTGATAAGTGGTAACAGTTGTTGATTCATCATTATTATGTTGATACGTATTAATTCTATAAAGTTATATACTATGTTGGAAATACAATGCGTATATCATTTGGTTAAATTTAAATCAATCAGTTATATATTTGTGTTGATAACTCTTTACTAGTACATCTTATTTGACAGTTTTGCATCAAACATGCTGTGGATGAAATATATTAAATAAAGTGTATTCATAGTATAGCTTTTTAAATATGTTAAAATCCTTTATTAAAAAAGTAAATTCGTTAAACATGTGCACGAGAACTGATACATCCATTAAGGCGAAGATACAGAGAAATCAGAGATGATACAAATACAATCGGTTGAAGTCTTTTTTGTATTTTCTCTGTTTTAAGAAAACTCAAATTTTGTTTCAGATACATGATGTTTGTCTATTTAACTTAATATTGTGTCATGATGCAAATTTGATTGCCCGTCTTGTCTGTTTGTGGGTTCGCACGACTGCCTGTCGGTTTTATCTTTAGCCAGTCTGTCAACAAGTCTTTGTGTCTAATGTGTGTATGTGTATATGTCCGTATGTCCATCTGTTCGTCCGCCCGCCAGTCTGGACAGGGCCCGCCCGCCCGCTCGAAAGATGCCCGCCCGCCTAATTATCAATGGATATGTCTGTCTTGTCAGTCATGTGTGTCTGGTCAAAAATTTATGTTTGTCGATCCTTTGGTCGGTTCCTATTTGAGTCAGTTCATCTGTCTTTATTACTATCTTTGTCTCTCTTTCAATCGACCAATATGTCTCAGAACTTTTTTGTACTTATTATGTTCAGTATTAACTATTAATTAAAAAAATATCATACAAGCAAATGTGAATAATATACATGGACCTCGATCATTGTTTCAAGTTTTTGTTCTCGCTCGTTGTTCGACCGCTTTGATGTAGTGAACTCCATGTTCGCTCTTCTGACACAAATAGTGCCCCCTTTATTGAAACATGTACCTTTATAAACCAAAATAATAAATTAGAAACTTGCATAAATTGCGCAATGCGGATGAAAATATATCAGTTTTAAACAAATTACACGCTTGACAATTGCATTGTCAAATGAATCAAAGCTACATGCCTGTCTTGGTATTTAACGATTTTTGTAGTATATTTACTTATTTCAGACTGTGCAAAATTAGTATGAATAACTATCACATGTTTAAGAATTAAAAAGCTTCACACTGAATTAGTTTTGATATAGTATGCGGGTGTTTGTTTTGCTCTTTTTATGTTGAAACTTTGCCATCGTTATTTTGAATATCCAATATATCCATATATTTGATAGGGCCAATTACCAAGCATGATAGTGCAGTTGGTTAAAGTGGTGTTCACTGACATTTTTTAATGACCCTTAGTCATCATTCAGTTTGATTCTCACTTTGGTTAGTTAAAGTTAAATTACTTGTTTCTGTCAACTTTTCACTTGTTCATCAACGCAATGACTAATCTTTTAGTGAAGTGCCTTTATGTAAAAAAATATATAATTTTAATTATATTAGGAATCCATGTCTTTCTGTGTCATAGTATCTTTAACTTATACTCATCTGTTGATTTGTTCTAAAACAATTCATACTAAAAGCAGTGGATGCACACTTGTGTTCCATTCGCTTTAAGATTATTCAGATACTACATCATGGATTGTCAATTGATACAAACATGTACGTGCCGTTTTTAATAAAATGTCTAAACTATTTTATCTCAGATAAGTCGTAAGACTCTTGAAGCGGAACTGGAGGGTTTGATATATATCTAAGCCATCAAACTTAAGAACTCTACATCAGTTTCCACTTATTAGAACTTCAGACATATTATTTCGATTTTAAAATGATTAAAAAGAGTCGCTCGCTAGCAACCTGAAGGAACTGTTTTAAAACGCGTTTGCATTTTTAAACTCTGCCAAGATATATTAAAAAAAATATTCTGAGCATGCTGATGCTGATTGGGTAAAAATGTAGCCTCTAGAGTGCTCGGCAGTTTTTTTTTTATTTTAACCAGTGACCTAAATTTCGATAACATGTGACCAAATTCTGAACTAAGCCATTATATTTTTTTAATTTAGTTAAAACCTTTTTATTTAAGCTCGATTACATCGAAAGTCACATTCTTATAGAAACGCTTTCGAGTCCGTTTCCTGGGCCTATATAGAACGCATCCCGATTGGGAATCGAACCCATGACCTCCTGGTCGCTGGGTGGACGCCATATTCATAACGCCATTTTCTTTGATTTGATCTAAGGACCGTATCTCTAACCCCAATTGATAAAATATTTAGATGTTGATCCCTGTGACTCAATTTCAAACAAGCTCTTGACATAATCAAGAAAAAAGGTACTGATCTACCCAGTTTCATGCAGATTGGGCAATACATGTTGCCGCTAGAGTGTTAGAGAGTTTTTTCTATACTTAGACCTATTGACCAATTGTTTTGTCCTGTATAACCCAGTTTCGAATTCGGTAGAATTGGCAAGGTAAATGTTCTGTCTAATTTTTATTAAGACGAAGATGAGGACAATGAAAGTTTCCATTTAAGGTAAACTGTCCTACCTCCTGGCTGCAATGTTGTTCATCGAACCGAAAAGCCGAATCGGCCAATATATCGCCTATTAAATGTTCTAAGCAACGTTCACGAACATTTGGAAATAAATCATACAACCATAGTGTTGAGGAGGTTTCACTAAAGCTTGATAATACCCATTTCACCGCCACTGGCCGGCCATGTTTTAAAACGAACCGTAACGAATTTTGAACTCAAACGAGATATGATTAGGACAAACGTTCAGAGCAAGTTAATGATGATTGTGCAAAAAAATGTGATTTCTAGAGTGTTTTCACAATTGTTCGTTCAATTCACCAAATGACCTAGATTTTAATCCGACGTAACTAATTTTCGAACTCGTTCGGACAACGGATAAAAGCATGATCACAAAGAGCTCACCATTAGGACGTTGTGCTCAAGTTAGCCGAAGAAACAACAAGTAACCCATAGAACAGTTGAACACTTATTGTTAGCAATCATTAATGCGCACTGACTGGTTAGCAATCACACTCGTTGCACTTATGTAAACATATATATAGACATGTATTTAGTCTATTAATTTATAAACATTTCCGAAATAAACATTAAAACACCTAACTTATAGTTTTTAATATAACAATTAAAACAACAACACAGAAAAAAGGATAAACACTTATTAATAACACACTATTTCGGATTTGTAGTAATTTCGTTGTAGATCTAGTTGTTATTTAATGGCTTACTTTGCTATGTTTTGTATTTTTAAACTAGTGCATTTATTTACAGTTCTTAATGTTAGTTAATGATCAGAGCATAGAGACAAAAAACATTTTAAAAGATATGCAAAATGACATTATTTATAGAAAAATAATAATGTTAAGCTTAATTATGAGTAACATTTTATTTTATCGTATTTATAGGTCACAACGAATTTACTAAACCTCGATATCTTGACATGCATGTATCGTTATGCATTTTACTGATAAGGTTTGTTTTGATTTCATATAAATCTTTGTACTTCAGCTAACACTCTACCGAAATTGTGATAGCTTCACATTTTATCAGCGATAGAGTAGTATTGACATGATAATTAATGAATGACATGATACGTAATTGGGCAGTTTTAATGTAACAATTTTTTTAATTATTGAAAATAAAATCGAAACAAAGTCGGTTACCCTAGGTTTTTTTTTTCATTTTTCGCAAAGAATTTGTATGAAAGAAATATAGACAAATTATAAGAAATATTTATTATTATAGATAAAAACATCATAACTGCCACAACACATCTTATTTGATATTTTCACTTGCCATTAATAAAGGATCACGAAGGTGTGTATAATAGAAATGCAATACTGCTGGAGCTTGTGGAGTTTCACTTCTTTATATAGTTTTATTAAAACTTATATGAATTATGTATTTATAGTTGAACAGTCTCAGTCTTTATCACGCCGTTTACATGTTGGAATGGAACAAAATGAATAATATTTACAATATAACTTGAACATGGTCGACCACCTGTTAGTATAACTACTTATATTAAAGGTCTTATTTCAGCAAAAGATAAAGCATGGCTTCATAAACATTTTTTCATCAAATAGAAGTAATAATAAATAACATTACTTACTTGCTTTTCGAGCTTGTTTATCGTGACAATCCGTTGAAGTCTCAAGTGAAATCGAAAGCAAGTGCATTTTACGGGGATTTCCAGTCGTTATGGCGTTGTGTACACATCGGCTGATAGTAACTAAGTGACGTCATGGTATGTTTACATAAGTTGTATGGCATGTTACGGGGCGCTTACTTAAACGCATATGCGTATCGCGTACGATATAGATAAAACAGGAATGTGCATACAATATGAACAAAGAAGGACATTGCAGACGGTGTACGGGCTAAATAAAATGGGGTTGAATTGTTGTTGAAAACATTTAAAGGATGTCACAAAAACTGTGAATCATATTACGTATCGAAAAACAAAAGAATATTTTATCAATCTTATCTGTAGATTGTTTTGTCTTATGGAGAGGGTAAAATAAGAAGAAAACGTATTGGGAGAAAAATCCTTTTTCTAGAGGGCTGGCAAACAATCACTCTTACATGGCTCGGTACAGTTTTTGTTGTAGCTAATTTCAGCTTTTCTTAGCTATGATGTTTAATTTATGCTACAATATTTGTATAAATGCACCGTAATATTACGTTGTGTTTAGTATTACCGAGCCAAAAATGTAAAAATCGAAAAAAATAATTTGTCATCCAAATTCTTACAAACTAAATATCGTTTCGTGCACTGACTTAACGTAACGTGTGTTTGTAATATTAGCAAATTAACGCGGAGGTTTTTTTTGCATGAACAAAATAATGGGGTACAATGTACATGGCTATTGGCAAGCGTTGTTTCCATCCATCCATTGTTTTTCAACATTATTTCTATGTGCCACTTCCTCTTCAGTGATATTGCGATTTATTTCAAACAATAATATGAAAGGCGTGCAATACAATTCTTGCCTACAAAACCTGAAGGCTCCGAATGGCGGTTCAATGAATTCGTTGTCACTGTTACCTGATAACATATTAGCAAACACCTTCAGATCCCTATCTCTTTGTGTTTTTACACATCCACACACAGCCTTGACCTTACTGTGGTATCTCCTCTCCACATCCTCCAACACTCGAACTGCCTCTTGAAGATGACCACCACAGTACAATATAGAAGCAAACTTTAAGCGACTAGAAGCTACATCCGAGTTGAAGGAATATTGGACACGCCTTATAATTTCGCGGTCAAGAACGTTGCGTATTCGCAAACAGTAAGATGATTGCATTGAAATTCGAAACGCGTTCACCTTTTTAATAAATTCTAAAGCAGCAGTTTTCAATATGACATTCGTTGAGTTTTCAAAAACATTGCGTATTAGATATTTTTAATCTTGCTCGAAAGTTGTATGAAAACTGCGTAGTTGATGCATTAACATTTTTGAACTAGTTAACACTGTTTCCAAGTACTCGAACTTCAGCAGTAAGCTGATGCTGTAACGTAAGCATTCTCCTCTTAATTCTCGAGTCTGTACGATTCACCGTATATTACACGCTTGTAACAGACATCCTATATTATCTATACCAATATAAAATACATATTGTAAGTTGTTCTTTATCATGGAGTCAATATACACTAAAATGCGTCGCTGCTGCAACTTAGATAGTTTCCCATCAAACAGGTTCACTCCTTCTATTATATAATGCTGAAGCCTTCCCGATCGCAGCCATTTCCTAAATACGTGTAAACAAAGCCAAAGTAGAAACATAAGATTATGTTCGAGCCACAGGGAAGAAGGTGTTCTTTCTATGATGTAAAACATTATAGTTTTACATTGAAAGCTTGTTATAGAATCTCCAACACTTTTAGCAAATAATGATTTTGTAATTAGTTGTAAAACAATGTAACATTGTATTAGTGTCATATTAAAGCTTAACACCACCATTCGTTCTATCAGGTTTGGAGACAGTCGCCATTGTTCGCGCTTGTAATCACTATCTGGATGACCAGCTGGTACCAGGAAACACGGTGCTACCCGTGCAGCCTCAAGTAGCTCAACAGGTGGCCAGTGTCTACCTTTACATCTGTCTAACCAGTGTTGTATTTCATGAAGAGGTTTGATTACGTGCACTGCCTATACTATATCCCAATTAGGCACCCAGCTCACTGAAGAACCATTTTTGATTGCATCTAGATTTTGATCCACATATTGAATCTTATGTTCGATGACCTGTTTGCATCTTTCATCGCTCCAAATTATTTGCCCAGAATCTTTCCTTACGAAAGTGTTATCATACAGACTGGTCTCTGGTTCCGGTGTGTCATCTCTAATGACTTGTAGCAAATACTGTTGAGGAGGAGAAAGGTCGTCGTGGAGCATCAGGAGGTTATCCATTCCGGACTCCCAGTCTCCCCATACTCTCATTATATTTTTTGTCAACAAAACTGACTAGGAGATCAATATCCGCCTGGAGACCGGGACTGGTGGTACCTTCCGATTGGCTACCGAAATGGAAACATTCCACCGCATACTTTTTCTCCGAATATTCAGCTCCTATCTTCATTATGCGTTCCCTCCACAAGTACGTTTTTCTCCGCTCCATTACAGTCTCCTTCCCGGCTCCACTATCATCAAGAACTTCCGACATCCGGATAGACAATTCTGTGAAGTGCTCTGGAACCTAGATTTTATATTGTCATTGGTTACAATCTTCGTTATATAAATATCATGTTGGTACGTATTTATTCTACATATTAATATAAAATGGCCGATATATATTAACATGTTATTGGCTTAAAGTGAAATAATATTCGTATAAGTTTCTTGATAACTTTTTAATAGAACATCTCATTTCATAATATATTTTGAAAAATAAATACAAGGATGTATTATATGAAACCAAGTCTATTCTTAGTAATTGGGATAACATATTTTAAAGTCATATAATTAAACGATATTAAGTCGGTCAAGATGTACATTTGAACATAAAGCCATAAAGGCGTTGTTTTCAGAAAGCTCAAATTATGTTTCAAGCGAAAGATGCATGATTTTTTAAAACGTTATTAAAAAAGAAAACATGGTTATTTAAATTTGGTTGCCTTTTTCGTATGTTTGTCAGTCGGTCTGTCGTTCAATCCGTCCGTACGCCTGTCCGTCGTTGTTTCCGTCTGCGAGTCTGAAAGTATGTCTGTCAGTCGGTCCGTTTGACTTGTAATTCTGTCTTTGTATACGTTCGTCTGTCTCAAGGTTGATGGCCACATAGCACGCATGTGAGTTTGGCGACCTGTTACGCAGGTTTTGGACACATGTGAGCTGAGTGAAACATGACCTTGGTATTATAAAGATGTACATTCTAAATAGGTTTCAAAAAGATTAACTCATAAATGTGGCCTCTAGAGTGATAATAAGATTTTACCGGGTGACCTAGTTTTTGAATGTCCATAGCCCTGATTCAAACTCATATTTTCAAGATAAACATCCTGGCCAAACTTTATCAAGATTATATGAAACCCTGTATGTGGTTTGTCGTGTGATAACGAGCTACAAATTGACGACACACGATGCGCGTCGACGGACGCCGGACACAGAGTGCTAACAATTCATCACCATGACCACTATGTGCGCATGTGAGCTAATAAACAACAATATTATACCTGCATGCTTGGTTCAAATGTAAATCCCGTCTGTTGTTTAATCTCTTTGATGTAGTGATCTCAATGAACGCTTTTCTGACTCCTTATCAATAATATGTAACTTTATAAATTATAAACCAAAATTATAAACTAGAAATGGATGTATAATATTCAAAATAGGCTAAAAATTTAATAACAATTTTACAATCATTTTGATAAAAATTACTCGCACGTCAAGTACATAGTTTACTTAATCTAATTTGCATGTCTGTCTTTGGTGGACAACTATTATTATATAAAATTTCATTTAGACTGTTGGCAAACTAAAACGTTATTAATATACATATCAACACATAGTGATAAATATCAAGCATTCAATTTCCAAACAGTGTCTACCCAATAAACCAAACTTGACGAAACACACACATTCGTAAAATAACCACACAATGAATAAATAATTGAACAAATTGTTTAAAAACTAATTATTGTTAAACAACTATCGACCAACATTGTTGGGAGGCCTGTCACGGCATTCGGCCTGAGTGAATTTAAGAATGTTATGCGACAAAATTAGAATTGCTAATACGTTTATATTATTTTTCTTTGTCATTGTCAACGAGGTTCTCACAATAGCATGTCATAACGTTTGTTCATATATTATTATTATTTACAAATACATTTACTGAGCTGTTTTAGCCTCGACGAGCCTCATTTAACAATCTCGTTAATTGACGAATTTACTCACACACGTGACTTACATTTTTCTTTTGTTTTAACTTGTTTTGCAGCTAATTAATATCCATCCCTCTCCCCACATACTATAAATATTATCTGAACCTTTATACAGCAATCTGTTTGGCACGTGTCCATGGTTACTGTAGTAAGACCCTATGTTTGAAAAACCGATACCAACGACTTTCTCCTAAACAAGAGTTACTGTTTGCAATCATTTGTCTACCGCTAAAAGATGAGACTACCTGCCGATAACGAGTTGGCCATTTGCAAAACAACGACAAGGTTTATCATGATAACGAGTTGGCGATTTGCAAAACAACGACAAGGTTTATCATGCGATAATCATGTGATATTTACAACCGCGTTTTATTGGTCGAGATGAGATTTCTGTACGGGCAATGGGGGCATACAGTATACATCTTATCTTTAAGGCCTGAAATATAATATAAGCGTAGCTATTGTTTACCAAATACTACTGACTTACAAACTGGAAGAGACAAATCAGGTTTTGAAATTAAGGAAGAAAAACATTTTATAATTTCGACAAAGCGTATATTGTATAAAATTACGTCGATGACTTTTGTTTCAAAATAGCTCATATACAGATTACGTTCAGCTTTGAAATAGCATAGTTTATATTCAAGAGCAAAAATGTACATGTCCTTAATTTCAAGTATGGATATTTTTAAATCATCCACGTTTTGTTCCAGTTTTTGGTTTCAGAAGTATTTTAACTTAGCATACAAAATCGGTCAATGAAAACATAAATATCGAATTCTTGTTCAAAAAGAGCATGCGCGTAAACGGTATTGCATATTAGTTATTATTCATGTGTTAGATCATTTTTAAGTTAATTTTAAAACTAAATTTAAACTGACATATTTTAGAGGTGTGTTTACTAGCCATTTTTACTTGCTCTAAAGTACCATGCGTATAAAACAGGTCAAACAAGTCAGACACATAAATGCAGTAATTAAATGTGCACAATAATAGGTTGTGAGAAAGGTTGTGAGAAAGGTTGCAACACAAATGTTTAAATTATATTCTATTGCACAAATGTGGGCAATGGAAATGACACTTACCAAATATCAAATTATAAAAGTAACCATCGGGCAATACAGATAAGATAAAATTTAAAAAATACATTGTAAATGTACTAGTAAAACGAAATATCTGCTTTTGCATATATACACAAAGATACAATTTAGCTGTTCATCAGGTGCGAAACCATATTATAGCACTTCGAAGTTTATTTATGGCAAGGTACATATTGTCAAACAGTGGGGCACAACACAAAAGAACCAATTCGAAAACTCACAAACACACACACAAAAATATGAGGTAACCGCATAAGAACAGTCCATAAAGAGCAGTGGGGTTGTAAAGGGAGTCCTAAACTCCACACTCAGGTCAGATTTATCCTAAAACTGTTTTACAGTCCAGGATGCAACGATGTAGCAGATACAATGACAAGCGAATACATATACCTATATTTGTTTTAAAGAAAATTAATAATGTTATATGTAATTTCCTGAAGGATCGTTTTTATATTTTCTAACAGATGTGAAAGTTTTTATGATGCAAATAATCGTCGAACACTTTTATAATGTTTAGAACCATCGTCTCTCGTAACTCTTTTAAAATGGTTTTGTTATATATGTAATGATTTTGTACTGCTTTACTGTGTTAATAAGCACAACAGTGAGACGTTTATGAACTATTCTGTCTTCTGACTGTCTATCATGACATTCGTTATTCTTCTTTTATCTTAAGCTATACAAATACAAATCTCCAAGTACCCTTTTCATGATACCCCATTGAAAAAAAAGAGCAGTGTATACCATTAAGTGTAAACCTTTATCTGTAGTCCTTTTGTGATTGTATTAGGTACTGGGACGCAATTTTGAATTTGAATCAAGTATTGTATTTCCTTTACGTTATACCGTAGCAAAAATTGACTAAAATATTGGTGTTCGTTGGAAGTCGTAGAGTGGGATCAAGATATCAGCTGAACAAAACAATGAAAATTGAAAANATTAAAAAAAAAAAAAAAAAACACATTTTTTTTAACTTTCAGTTTAAGGCTTTCATTCAGGAAGAAAATTACTTTTATATATTTAGATGGGTTTGGGATTTAGTTCATATTATGAACATTCTGACCAATTTTTAGTTATACTGGGTCACAAATATGGCATCTAGAGAAGGAACAATATTTAAATTGGTGACCTTGGTTTGAGACGCAACTGACCCGCATTCAACCTCACGCAAGATATTATCTAGATAATTTGTTGGATCGAGTTGCAAAACGATTGTTTCCTAAATGTGGCCCCTAGAGTGGTTATAACGTGTTTCTAAGATTTAAAATGATGACCTTGGTTTTAGACTAATGTCGCATATTGCCACCCGCCAACGATATTATCAAGATACACATTCTGACCCTTATTTCATTTGTTTTCATAAATGTGGCCTATAGAATGGTCACAATGTTTTTCTAAGATGTATTCGGTGTTCTAGGGTTTTGACGCACTTGACCACATTCAAAATTGGCATAGATATTGTCAAGATAAATATTCGGAATAAGTTTCATCAAGTTTGAGTCATATATGTTGCTTCAACAGGGTAACACTTTGTTTTAAAAAGATTTGACCGAGTGACATAGTTTTTAGATGCAGGTAACCCAGATTCAAATCCAACCTAAATATTGTCAAGACAAACATTTTTACCAAGTTTCATCCAGATTCGATTAAAGATGTGGCCGTTAGACTGTTAACAAGCTAAACGTTGACGACACAAAACACTCGACAAACAACATAGAAATTAGGGTGACAACAACAGCTCACCATGAACAGTTCGTGCACAGGTGAGCTATACACGGATCAAATTAAACTTTACTTATTCGTGCTTTACTTACAATTTCAATTAATAAATGTAAACGTTCACTATTAAAAGAAATAATAATATATATATGTATATATATCTATATAAAATATATTCTGCTTAAAGTCCTGAGCAATCAACTGAAATATACATGTATAAGTTATATTAATAACTGTAGTTTCTGCATGTAACTTTCGATACTAAATGAAATTCAACGAATTCATTTAGACATAATTACGTACAAGACGTACATTCGAAACACATTTCAATCCGCAGATGGAAGACATCAATCAGTATACCGAACAACATCACAAAATGTACAACATAATAACAATGTCGATATTTTCAACGATATATATATCCTTATAGTTTAAAACATAACAAACATGAAACGTACATATAACGAATATTTCATCCTACAATGTATAGTTAATTTGTTAAATATTGCGCACAAGAAACATGTTTTTAACACATGTATTGTCTAACCGCTTATAAGACGCATAACCCGTCTTACGGGCCAGTTAGCGGCTTTGTTCGTACCGCGATAAGTCAACGAAAGCTCGTACATACTTATCACTCTTGCATACTCTCCTTCCATTTCATAGCAGTGTCCTAGCAAGTTCACTGCAGTCTCCATGTGATACAGGTTGATTTCATTTCTTATATCACATATATAAGACGCCAAGGCTCTCAATGCATGTAGCTGAGTGTCGCGTTCTTTGAGTCCTCCATACTCGAGGTACTGTAGATAGTGAAGCAATGGACGAGCATCCACCTCAGCGCAGTCCATCCATTGTTTTTCGTTGGAATTTCGCTATACCACTTCCTCTCCAGTGATATTGCGAATCATTTATAACAACAATATGAATGATGTGCAGTACGAGTCTTACCTTAAAAAAATGAAACAAAATTCGAATGGCGCTTCACTGAATACCTTGTCACTTTTACCGGATAGCATATTGGCACACACCTCGAGATCTCGGTCTCCTCCTCTTTTTCTACATCCAAACACAGCCTTAAACCTCCCCTCAGCGTCATCCAACACTCTAACTGCCGCTTGAAGATGTCCACTGCAGTACAATATTGAAGCCATCTTTAAGCGACAAGACGCTTCATCCGTGTTAAAAAATATTTGAAACGACTAATAATTCTTCTGTCAAGAAAATGTCGTAGTCGTAAATACTTAGATGATTGCATGGAATGGTGTAACCCGTACAAGTGTGTAATACATTCTACTGCAACACTTTTAAACCTGACATTCTTGGAGTATTCAAAAGCAGAACGTAACACACATTTCGTATATTTCTCGAGGGTTGTATTAGAAATGAGAATATGTTTTATTACCTGTCATACATGGAACGCATGTCCAATCACTCAAACTTCAACAGTAGGCTGATACTGTTACGTAAGCATAAACGCATTAGTTCTCCAGCTTGTGCAATGCGCCGCATATTACACGCTTGTAACCGACATTCTATTATATATATATATGAATATAAAGTACATCGTTTAAGTTGTTCCTTGTCATGAAGTCTATATACACTTTGGGCGTTTCTGCTCCACCGTAAAGAGTTTCCCATCGAACAAGTTCACTCCGTCTATGATGTAATATGGGAGCCTCCCAAATCGAAGACATTTCCTTAAAACGTGTAACCAAAGC
>VMBQ01004396.1:46699-84638 GCA_007657795.1 Dreissena rostriformis | reverse complement strand
CTAATGTTTAAAATGCGAGTAAACAGTTTTCCTAACGTTCTCAATAATGTTATACCTCTATAGTTATTTTCGTCATTTATGCTACCCTTCTTATGCAGAGGAACAACGAAACCCTCAGATCAGGAAGTTGGAAAATAACCACTATCAAATATTTTGTTAAACAGTGTGTATTGAGTGTATGTAGATATGGCAAAAGGATGTCTCTACCATGGATAAAAAAAATCATTTATATGCATATCAGGTCCTCCACTTTTATTAGATTTCAATTCCTTAATAGCTTTATTAATTAGTTCTGTTGAAATGGGCTCATTTAATTCATCAAACATTACACTAAATTCGTTTCTCTCATACCGTTCCAAGAAGTAGATATCATCCTCATCAGGCGTAAAAAAACATACTGTTTGGATTATTAACGCTTTTGAAATATTGTTCAAAAGTACTCAGGGAAATACTGGACTGTTGAATTCCTGCAAATTGTTTGAGCATATTCCAGTACATTTTAGCATTTTTAAATTGATTGTTCGAGCTTTCGGGTTTGTGACCTATCGTACTGTAATTTTTGTTTCTGTATACTTAGCTTATAATCTGACCTAGTTTTATTAAGTGCCATTTTGTTTTCATCTGTTTTATTATTTCTAAATTTATTCAGATGACTGTAAAAAAAATCCCTTTTTTCAGCACATTCGGTAGAAAACCAGGGTTTTTTCATGTGTATTTTGCTGTGAGCTAACATAATTTAAGTTATTTCTAGTTTTATGTTTAAATAAAGGGGAGGCAACTCCATCTAATATTTCATTTAGTTTAACAATGCAACAGTCTATGTCATGTGATAACGCGCTGTTGCAAACAGCATTTGTCCATGTATTTAGATTGTCAATAACATCACTTGAGTGTAAAGCTTCCTGAAATAATTGCTTATGGTAATTGTCCCAAACATATTTTAAAATTAATCCCCCCGCGATACCATTTCGGTCAATAAAATTATTGATTGGCAGCTTACTATCTTTAAACGCAAAAGAGCAATCAATTAAGCAATGGTCGGATAAAATATTTGGATCCTCAACTCGGAAAGAGTGAACACAATTAAAAATACCTGGCGTTGCTATGACATGATCGACTACACTAGAACCTGTTCTGCCAATGAAAGTGTACTTTCCATCCTGATCCCTATCACACCTTCCATTTAAAATACGCATTCCGGTTTGTTTACATAAATCTAGTAACACTATTCCGTTATTATTAATACGACCTTTGTCCTGGGAACACCGCACTTTGCCAGTATCAGCTACATAACCATCGGGTAAAAAATCAATATGAGTAATATTTTCATCTGACACAAAATCGGGTAAATCAGATGTATGTGCATTCATATCACCACATAATATAACATTTAAATTTTCACCATGTTTGGAATTAAGACGATGCGGGTTCAACTCTGGCATTCGAAGGACCGAGACGAAGCGAACAACATCTCTTGCTATTGTCGTGTACATCTTGTAAATAAACTTGTATTTTAAAGAAGAACGTCTTGGTTTTAAGAGTAGAATCACATAATTTCACATTATTGGCGTCGAGGGAAAACTTTAAACAATTAAATTTGTAATTGGTGCTTACAGCACCAGGCAAATTTAAGCAAATTGACATTTGTTCTTCGAACGTAAACAAAAGAAAAACCACGAGGCACGTGAGTTCGTTGTTTTGAGGAAAACATCGGGGCTTTCCAGTCCTGAACCTGTCCTCAACCAGCTGGCTGTTGATATTGGGGCTTTCCAGCACTAAACGGCAAGACACAGTCTTCAATTTTAAGGTGAGGGAAAAGATGTGCAAGTGTGCAATTTTTATGTAGATTTTTGTAACACCTTTGTTTACTTAAAGAACATTTTTGGTACATTTGTAACTCTAAGCAAGTTTTGGGCTTTTGTGATTTTGAAGTTTATCACCAGATTAAGGAATGTTATTGTGCATTAAAGCCATTTGGGAGTTATCTAAGGGAGGTAATTTTTGGTAGCCATTCAATGGTTAAAGTGCGAATAAAGGTTTGGTATCATTTACTGGATGAAAATTATCAATAGGGTGTAATTTTCTGTACTAGATAAGTTTGTAGCCATTCGCGGTTTTTCGTACAGGTTAGGTTGGGTACCAATTATTATAGTTTTATTTAACTGTTCAATTGGTCTTTCGGATGTATAATTGAACATACAAAATCTGCCTGGTGAAGTGACCGTAGAATCTAAACGGAAACTTAAGCCCAATTTTGGTAAGCTCGTTAAAGGTTATTAGTCTTGCGAGCATTACTGTTCATGTATTCAGTCAATTTAAATGATTGAAGGCAGTATTTGGTACAAAGAATGTAACATCTAGTACCTGCCCTCTGTTTTGTAATTATTCCAGTTATTTGTTTGGTTTAATTATGGACTAATGTACCTGTACTTGTCAGTGGACGAACAGACAGATTGACAGCCAATAGTTACCATTATAGTTTGACTGACTGAACAATTCACATTTTTGGTGTAATTTGATTGAAAAAGTCCTGGTTTAAGTTATTTTCATAGAATAAGACTGGATTATTCTGTTGAAAATAGTCAGTTATATGTTCATGTGTATTTAACCGACTGTATTGGGGAATACCATTATTCTAAATAATCAGTTTTAATTGTGTTGTGGAATATAAACATCCTAGATTATAACCCTTGAATTCGACTGGGTTAATTTTGCCATATTAAAAATATTAATTTGACATATCTGGTTTATAGAGAGTTTTGGGAAATTATTGTAGGTTGTTTCGTCTTAGTGAAGACATAAATATGTGTATATAGTGAGATTTTTAATAGCAAATTAAAAATTGAAACTTAAAAAGTTTTAGGACAAATACGGTATCACACAAGGTATTGCTTATTAGGAAGTGAAACACCTTTACGGTAAACCATATCAGGCTTGTAATATATCCTGTCGTTCAGAATTGTGCACACATTAATTGCCTAGAATATTACAATAGTTCTTAATTGTGCTGAGATGCTTCAAGCAAATTAAATAATAAACCATTTAGGGATTTTGTAATTATTTTAATTAGATATAAGGGAATTATTTGTATTCTTTTTTCATTTATTGAATTATATCTAATTTTTACTAATTTGAGCATTTAAGTTTTGAACAATGGAGCACCTTGACTCAACGGACAAGAGGGAAAGGGCATTTGCAACAGCGTCACATAGAACAATGCGAAGTCCGAATGATGCTGATCTGAGTGCCTGGATGACGCAGTTGGATCGCCAACAGGCTGAACTTCTGGATAACTTTCAGACGCATATGGATCGCCAGGAGACAGAACTCAACCTTGAGATATCACGCCCTACTGACATTATCTCAAGTGGTTTAAGAAGACCAACGCTCACTCCGGCAATCAAGAAGGGTCAACCAGAAGTTGCTATGCCCAAACCAGCACACAGCGTTCCAAACCCTGCAGCAAGGTTGCAGTTTGAAGAGCTAACAAGGTATCAAACCTCAAGTCCGATGTTAGATGAAAAGAACATAAACTTCAGGCGCTATAGAACAAGAACTACTTCACACGAGAAAGGCGAACGTGTTGGAAGAGCACATTTCAAGAGCCAGTCTTTTGAATCTGATTCTGATACTGGGGAGTATCTTCCCAAANTAAGTTATTATCAGTACGGGGAAAGCAGATAAGATTTCGCTTTAAACAACATCAATATTTTATGTGGTCATACCTCTGACCTGCAATTTAAAAAGAAAATCCCCCCTTTGTTCATATACAATTTCGGTAAATGTGCTGGTTAAGGTCAAGGTCAATGTTAATACAATAGATAGTAATGTTCTGCTCAATACTGCAGTAAGGATAGAGGTATTTTGTTGTTATTGTGTGTGTAGGTAACGAACATACAGATGCTTTGAGGTAGGGCTCAGATACTCTATACTGTTATACATTAAAAAAGCCCTGAAAACCACGGTATTATCAACCAAAATATTTTTGAAATTATTTGTAATTGACAGGAAAAAACGGTATTAAGTTCTGGTTTCAATGTATTCAAACACACAAAAACAAAAAAAAGACACCACGGAATTTTTAATTAAACATGTAACATGAAACTATCTTAAGCACATGCGGTAACAAATACGTAATGTTTTATCTGTAAATTTACGAGTTATCTCTTCCTTCGTCATCAAGGAACAGCCATTTACAGAATGCACACAAACCATACCACGTATCTTACTTGCAGACCACATGGCGATTTGCTCTGAAACCGCCATCGAACTTCAAATTCGATTAATTAGCAAACAATGTGTGAAATACATGGCATAACTGTTAATGAAAATAAGCGTAAATGATTGTAATTCACTTGGAAATTCACTGCGATCATATATGTTGACATTTAGTTTTACAATCAGAATCTTCTAAAGTTAAATATATGAATACTGTTTACGCCTTTATAAAGATGCTCTTCGGCAAAGGTTGAGCTGGTAGAATAATCTGTGTATGATTTTAAAATTATAAGGGCGCTTTGACCACGTCGACATTCATGAGTATGTCAAACGTTTGTATTCAATAATAAAACTGATACTCACTTATGTGGCTTCAATTTGATGTCACGCTTTTTCTCAAATGCCATTTGTCTCCACTAATATCGCTCAAAATAGGGTAGGTAGGTCGGCTAAATTTGGTTTTGTTTACATTTGTTAAGATTCTTCACTGTAATTAGAATATGCATCGGCATTGAGAAATTCTAAATGTCTAATTGACATTCGTCTTTAGTAAATTTACTTAAATAAAAGTTTATCAAAACGAATATTATCGAATAGAGTAAAATTAACGCAAACTTCATATTAAATAAAGTGAATAAGATCGAATTTAGCAACAACGATCGAAAAATCTATCTGGTGTACCAAAGGAGTTTAGATTGTTTTCTTACGCAATAATGAATACATTAAACGCAACATTCCTAACATATTTGTATTAATAAGCCAGCAAACACTGACATGACTT
The DNA here is from genome assembly GCA_007657795.1 of Dreissena rostriformis. NCBI lineage: Eukaryota > Metazoa > Mollusca > Bivalvia > Myida > Dreissenidae > Dreissena > Dreissena rostriformis. The sequence continues at coordinate 79,639 of VMBQ01004396.1, read as the reverse complement.
TGGTCGCAGGGTGAAGCTGGCACATTTAATGTACATTTACGTGTAAACTATCATTTGCAGTGCGTACACAATTTGTATAATTTTATTTATTTGCCAAAAACACATAGATATCCTAAATTCTGTGATAGAATAAAACACATATTCGTGATTTTTTTTAAATATTAAAGATAATCCCGGTACGTAGCGCGCCACTGTAAAATACTTTTCGCATAAAATACCGTTTACAATAGAAAAGCTTTAGAAACGTGTAGGTGCTATTATGATAAGTTCCTTATTGAAACATGATGATATCTGCATATAGATCATGAACGTTGATAGTATGGCAATGTTTCATGTTAAAAGAATCATTGAGACCGAAATGTATGTGTATGTTTTTTAACAAATGTAAATTTAACCAGGAACGGTATATACATGCACCCTTTTTTCTTGGTATAACGGAAAAAAAGAAGTAAACGAATTTTATGAAAACGAAGTAGGAGCTTCTATTGAAGAACCTTTTCTTATTTTTTATTTTATTACCAAAAAAAAGAGTAATAGAGACCTGAGGATAATCCTTAGAACTTGAGATAGTCAGGGGAATATTTGTCTGAAATACAGCCATAGCTGATTAAATTGTTTTTTTTATTTAACAACGCATTTTCTAACAATCTTCAACAGAATCATCAGCACTGGGGATATTCCTATCTAAATGACCTTCCAGCACGCAAACTAATTGGCATCAGACTCACATAATTAATTAATTATTATTCTGACTGGTACACAATTTTCGTGCTGGCGCTATCATCATGTCAATCGCCCGTGTTGGCGCCAAGACGTCCATACGACAATAACCTTAATTATCAGCGCATGTATTTTCTATCCTTGCTGGCTTTCCAGCGCAAACACGACGACACGATAAGAAAATAATCAGCCACAAAACTGTCTTTTTTTTAAACAGTTATGTTTCTGGCCGGTGCAAATGGAATATATTATATGCTTTGTTCTAACGCGATAGAATTACTTAATTTATTCCAGAAGCTTCACACGCTATCGCGTGTATAGAAAGTTTACGATTTAAAACTATTAAATCAATATCATTTAACATATTTGAATTAGTTCTGCGGTTTATTGGTCGTTATGATGTATGTAAAGTATATGCGATCTTGTGCTTTAACGGAACAGATGGTCAATGTTAAGGTGGTAAAATATGAAAGGTTTCCAGCTCTATACATGTACAAATACATTTTTCCAGCACAACTCCTCACTTATATGGACAAAATGTTTAATATAATTAGCTGTTTTAACAATCCTTAAAGTAACGTCACAAAAGTACTAACGTTTTGATTAATTGAATTGTTACACTATCCATAAAATTACTATTTTGCATTTCAGAACCAACAATTATGGCGAGAAAACACAAAACTGAAGATGAAACATGCGCAGTTTGTCTATACTGCCTTCGGCATCCAAGACTGTTGCCTTGTAAACATTCGTTTTGCCACGATTGTTTGTGTGGTGTGGTAAAAGAGTTCGTGGGAAAATCGGACTTCCCTTGTCCTATGTGTCGGGCTTCTACAAGTACGCAAGGGCCTATTACTGTTGAAAATACAGACGAACTGGTCACGCAATACCGTGTGTAGGATAGTCAACCATGTAAAGCATGTTCAATGGAGAATAAACATGTTTATGCGACTGTTTATTGTCTGGACTGTGACGAACACATGTGCGAAGTTTGTGGCGAAACTCATAAAAAATACAAACTGAACAGAACTCACCAGATTCGCCTTTCAGAAGAAGCACCTTCACCAAACGTGAGGAATCTGTTGCACGAAGTGCATCGCTGTCCTACTCATGCCAACGAAATTGTGGAATATATTTGCCATGACCATGACGTCCCCTGCTGTAGTAAATGCGCTATAACATCGCATCGAAAATGTGATAAAGTTTTGCTCATAAGCGACGTCGTCAAAGACAGTAAAACCTACGAAGCTAGTGTAAAAGAAAGAACAGAAACTATTGATAAAGCATTGAAGCGGGTTTCCGATTTGTGCATTGCACTAGAGGGAGAGCCTCCACGTATTGCCACAATTTATGAAAATATGAAAAAACAGATGACCAAAATAACATCACAAATAACCCGTGCACTTGAACAGCTTTGCATCAATGTAAGGGCGGCGTTTAATGAGGAGAAAACCAACATTCTTAAGTCGACAGAGGAAACATTAAGAAAAGCAACAGCAAAAATGACAGATATTCTTAAAAAGAAGGAGGAGCTTGAAGGAGTTCTTTCTCATGGTGACGACGTGCAGAAATATTTGTACATGCGTAATCAGCCAAGCAGTGGTGACGCTGACGCGGCCTGGCAAATTGAATTCACGCAGAAGCGTATCGTTCTTGAAAAGAACATGCATTCCGTTGGAACGCTTTCTACGCGTGCACAAAAAATGATTCAGATGGATTCTGGACAAAAAACAATGTTAGAGAATGTACTTGATGAAATAAAACACCTTGTTGTAATCAAACAATCATTATCGTCACGTGGTACACCCAATAATGCAAATTGTGTATGCGTAGTGAATTGTATATATTTTATATATAAAATGATCAATCTACTTGCGTTATTTATAGTGTGTATATCGTTATGTCACCTATTTTCGCGATGTACTTTCGATTTCATATCGCGAAATTTTATTACCGAATATACTGAAAATATGAACTATTTTCAAGTAATGTTATATACCAGTCGTGATATATTAATCAATTTAAACTAATAATTGTAAAAAAAACGGTATTTTAGAACTTTTCTTTTCTTTTTTCGTCATTCGTGGTTAACCGTTTACAGTCCCTTTAAAGTTTAGTCACATAAGATAAATGTATAACACATCTGAATGAAAAAAAAAACTACGCAACATAATATGACTTAAAACGTACAGGAAACATCGACGGCATTACGTCGCCTAGACAAGGCGAGTTATTTATTGTCCGCCCGTATGTTAACGATGCCTACTAAGTCAAATCTCTCAAAAATACAAACTAGTTTAATCCCAATTTCTAGATGAACTCGGTGATCTAAACCTTTTTGTGCGTACCCGTTTGCTGCCGCCATTGAAAAATTCAAACAAAATTTGTATGTCATTCAAGACACACAAAAAGGCCATTTTTAGCTCTGTGGCAACATGTGAAAAAAAAGAGGTTCAGAAACATAATTATTGCCGCATTTGGTATCGGATGCGGTTTCAACACCATTCGGAATGTTGAAAACAGCCGTCGGAGATACTAGCGTATGCACATGCGTATTGCTATCGTACATTAAGACTTTATAACACTCAAACTGATTAAAGTATTATTTTCAAAGCGTTGCGTATTAAAAAGGTTGTGTACTAAGCAACTTAACCCATTTATGCCTAGCGTCTAGAAAAAAGGCCTTGGCAAACAGCGTAGACCCAGATGAGACGCCGCATGATGCGGCGTCTCATCAGGGTCTGCGCTGTTTACATAAAGGAATTTCTGTAAGAAATATTCTAAATATAAAATAAATATACCAGACATCCCTAATTTTGGAAATAAATTGATCCAATTTAGAAGGATGGGAGAGTCCTCTAGGCATAAATGGGTTAAACTTAAAATGTGCACATCGATACAATTGAAGTAAAGAAAACAAGCGATGTGTGAACATGGCACTTGAAATAGAGACTATGTTTGTTTAGAACCAGTTTAATTTGAATATTCATGTTGCTAAATAATTATTATCATCAAAAATTCGGAAAGTATTATTAAATCAAATACATTTTAAATGCTATATAACGAAGCATGTTTATGTGTCACACATCGTCCGTTAAAGCGATTTAAATAGGAAAACTATCGGCTTTTAAACGAACGGGTTTGGTTCGAATACCGAAACATAATGATTTTTTTTAATTCTTATTGTAAACATCTTTTATTTATTGAGTATGAGTATGAGCAAGGAATTTCTATTCTATTTAAATTATATAAAAAGCAGCTAGTCTGCACAGAAATTTGCAGTTGAGACCGTGTACTGTTTCTTATTATCTGGAATCACAAATCANATATATATATATATATATATATATAATTATATAAATCTACGATAGCTTACCTGTTGATAATAATTTGTCTTTTTCTACACAATATCTAACTCCACAAAATGTTTAAATCAATTTTGGAGATTGGTCGAAAACTATAAATACCGCAATTTCTGCACATTCACTAAACCTGGTGTAAATATAAGGGCCTTCTTATACAATCCTGGTATTCTCACGAGAAGTAATATATTTGTCACCGATACATACAATTTCGCTCCATGTTTGTACATTCACCTGTTATATTGACGCGTTTATGCATATTTGTCCTTTTGCATATATTTATGTGACGATAAGCTGTTTAAAAGTCGTAAATGTTCGCTTCTGATTATTGATAAATGTGTCGCTTTCGAAGGTTCATAAATCTCGGCCGTGTATTTGTTTATTTCGCTTGTATATATGTTATGCATACATCTGTTTTGAAATAAGAAGTTGTTAAAAATTGGCAGTTTTCCAAAATGTAAAAAACGACTTCGCTGATACTAAATTCGAATCTCCTGATAGCAGCGTTTAAAGGTTTAACGATACACCTGTCAGTGTACCTTTGTTTTAGACCTCAATCTTGTTCTGTTAGATAACTATAACGTTTGAGGGTTGTTCATTTTCGTTGTAGAGAGGCGTATACTTTTAACAATGTTCACTATCTTTGTTTTTAATTTGTGTATTTGGATTTGTGTGGGCAGTTTACAACATTCATATCAGGACCATTAGTTAACCTACTCACGATTGTCCCTGATTAGCTGGTTTACTATAACTAAGTGCGTATACTTATGATAGTGACACTTTAATACACAGCACAAGCTTGGTAGTATATTTTTGTTCCATCACTGGTACATATTTTGTGCGTTAACTTATCTTTCGGAACACTCAGATCGTATCGTGTATATACTAATTAAAGCATTTTACGCACTTAATATATGACGCAATTAAAAAATTATGAATAGTCTAACATGAACCTTTGTTTTAAACAAACAAAAAATCAAGAAAAAAATATTGAATTTCACGATAGGACTGTTCTACACACGGTTAGATCATTTACAATCTTTTACATCCTAATTTTAACTAACTCCAATATGTGTCATTAGGTACGCAACCTCATATATTTAAGCTCTACAATTTGTATCAGTTACACGTTTTTAAATATCACCTTTGTCGTACTTATAAAAACAAACGGAATATTACGCTAGTCAATTATTCCAAGAGTTTGTATCAGTCGAGTGGCTTTTGTGATGACGTATCGTGATACGAAATAGCGCAAGCCACGAGACTGATACAAACACTTGGAACAATCGACTAGCATACTATTCCTTTTATTATATACAACAACTAACGAAAACAGTTATCAATTGTATTTTTTTGCTTTAACATAACTGACAAAACAATGACTAAAATGTGACGTCATTAAAATGTGACGTCATTAAATTGGTATAAGAAAGCGGTCCGGCTAGTATGGTAATACGGAATCAGAAAACAGCGAGTAGCATAATACGGATTTATTTCAACGATTGATACAACCTTTATTTTGTTAAACGCATTAAACAGGTATATAATAAATGCATGGATCTCCTTGGATGGAACAGCTTTACGAGTATAATGTAACTGTTAAACATGCAACGGATATCTCATTATATTAGATACATTTATATTCGTTGTAATCAATGGCTGTGCATGGAAAACAAATTCAAATCCGAAGAATTTGAGTCAACATATTTTTAACAGCCCCTTTAATCATGTGTGATTAACGTGTTCATTTGGGTGAAATTGTAGCCGCATTCAGTTGTATCATGGACGGTAAACAACACAATTATACGCATCTGAAAGGTAAAATTAATTCGGTTCTTCTTTTGTTATTTTACTTCAAGTACCTTTTTGTTTAAGGTTTTACGTGAAGAAATAATGGGAACAGTTAATTTTAATGAATTAGTTTTCGGTTTTCGTTTATAAAGAAGGCCAATTACAAGCAACTTCATACATTTTCAAAACATATACCAAGTATTTGAATAATCATCGCTTGCAACTAAGTTATTAGGTGAGTGACATGCAATAATGGATGCTGAATTTGGTCGATGGTCACCCAACAGACAGGGTTTTCTCCTTCTATTCTTTTTTATCCCTAAAGCAAGATATCGCAACAAAAATAAAATATCTTTTAATGAAAATAAACATTATTAGAAACTATAGCTACGATAGACAATATTAACTAACTTTCGCCGGTCAAGTCAATTAGAATGAATTGCTGGGAAACATACAGGGCCCAAATAAAGTGCAGCAATTACAATATAAAGAAGTGAAAAGTGAAGAAGTAAACAAGCCTCACAAAAATCCCAAAATGCTCCGATAAATTTGACATTTAGGCTCAGTCGTTTAGAGTATAGGAACATGTTATCTGATAAGTAATCACGACCTGTGGGGCCCAATATGTGCATTCTGATTGTACGTTATTTGTGTGTGTCATAATACTTTTCATAACTGTGTGTAATGGTTAATATATTTTCCATGTAATTTACCTTCGCAGTACATATAATTAAATCTCAGTATCTATACAGCATATCTAAATTTGCCAAGGATCACATTGGTTCTTGCATGTGTTTTTTTTTTTTTTTTTTTTTTTNTTTTTAAGATTTCGCTGAACATTATTTATGACAGTTGCAACTTTTGAACAGAAACTATATAATAAATTATCAGGAATTAATAACTCATTAAACCACTATCAACCAATAATTATAAATAAAATAAAATCGATTTCTTATAAATATGATTATTATTTAAAAGAAACGGACATTTATTTCACTGAAAATGTATTCGTATATTTTTTTTTGAAACCTCAGGGTTAATGGACTATGTACGTAGCTACAGTTAATATCGTTTTACGTTTTGTACTTAATCGATTCATAAACTTCATATGTATAGTAAGCTATCGGAAATATTCGATAAGTTAATCACAAATATGTATTATTAAACTGATTTTTGTTGACTATTCGCGGAAGCCAGATGTATTTAAAGAGCGCATTCCCAAAATCTGTATGACAGAAAACTAATATTTGTCTTTTCGTTGTCACAATAGTTTGTTTATAAATTAAATCAGTGTCCGAAAAATCTATAGCCGTAGCACAACATGTTCCATAGGTCACCTAAAAGAAAAATTCTAAGCATAAGTCGAACGGGCTACTCTATTTATTTATGATAGTATCCCAATATAATTTCGTCAGTTACTCGCCTTGATCGCATATCGCAACAGACACATACCCCAAGGAGGTATTATACATGTATTGGATATGGATTGTTGATATCCGTCTCTTCAACTTTGGAACAAAACATCCGTATTACCAAACACCTCTGATCCACTTTTTTTTCCAACACTGATAGTTTCATTAAAACAATAACTGTTGCTACGGTTAGGTAACAATAAACTTGTCTAGAAAGATATACGGCGTAAATGTTGTTTTTTTGTTGGTCTAAGAATTTCCATTATCATCTTCATTCCCTTAACCGGTCTGGTCGTTGAGGGCAAATGAGGGACGATGATATTGAGATCCTCCGACAGTCAGGTATGTTGTGGGCTGCTGTGAGTAGCTCAACACTTCGGAGGGACGTCCACTCTATCCCATTGTTCATCCAGTTTGTTTATGAAGGCCTCGACGGCGACGTCCCTCTAGTCTGCCCTTGAATACAGTCTTGCACAGGGAGTCGTACCTGGTGACTTGTTCAAACCAAGCCAGCTTTCGTCGCTTGACGGTCGCCTGGAGTTTTTTTTTTGTGTTCGCCGACAAGTGCTGCTGTCATGTTCTTGACGTACTCGTTGGTCTTGTGATCTATGTAGGAGATGCAGAGCAGTCTTCGGTGACACTTGTTTTCGAATACCTGTATCCTACTTTCTGTGTCCGCGTGAAGCGTCAATGTCTCACAGCCGTACAGTAGCCGAACAGTAGGATGGATGGAAATTACGAAGGACTAGTAGAGCATGTACTTGGTGGGGAAGCTGATGGAGCTGCTTGTCCACAACCTGCTCAGTCTGACCATTGCTGCGGGCGCAATGGCAATTCTTATAAGGACCTCAACTGTACTGGTACCATCCTTGGACAGGTTTGCTCCCAGGTATTTGAAGCTGGTCACCAATTCCAGCTTCTTGCCGTTCACTGTGATGTCTGCAATCGTGTTGTTCGTGCTGTTGATTTTCGACTTCTCCTTGCGGACCGCTATCCAAGATGCTCCTGTTTCTTTCAGAGATTCTGTTGATGAAGCCACAAATGAGGTCAATGTTATCAGCGAAACTCAAGATAGGGATGGGTCTGCCATCAATATAGACGGCGGTGTGGTGGTTTTGGAGGGTCTCCTGCATTATTTTCTCAATGAAAGGTTACACATGACCGGGGATAGCAGACATCCATGACGAACGCCCACTGATGTTCATACGAAGTCACCCATATGTCCATTGAGAAGTACTGCGCTGCTGGCGTTTCCATATGATTATTGGATTACTTGCACCATCCCATAGTCTATGTTGAACCATCTCAGAACCTGTCATAGACCATCATGCCATGCGCGATCGAAAGCTTTCTTAAAGTCGATACAGTTGTAGAAGAGCTCACGGTGGTGATGCAGGTATTTCTCAATAATGACTCTGCAGTTGAAGATCTTTTTTACTGTTACCCGCCCAGCTTTTAATTTATCTTGCTCTTCCGCAAGCAGTTCCTAGGCCTTACATTCTAATCGGTTGAGGATGGACTTTGCTGAGATGGCTGGTGGTGCGGCAGTTCTGGATCAGCTTGAGTCACCTAGTTGTCGGTAGGGGGATGACCAGATACTGGTTCACTTCTTGGGCCACTGCTTTTCCTCCCAGATCTTCTGGCATGATGCCGCCATTGCTGAAGACTTTGCCTCTCCTCCCAGCTTAATCAGCTCAGAAGTGACCTTGTCCACTTTCCCTGTCTTCAGACTGCGCTTTGCCTTTCGCTCCTCTGCCTTTATTATGGACGGACTTTTGTCATCCGCTTCGGTCTGGGGTTTTATTCTGAAGGAAACTGGGGACTGGCCGGAGCGAAGAGTAAAAGAGGTCGCTTCAGTATTCGGTCCACCTGTTCAGGAATGCGGTCAAGAGGTTGCCGTTAGCGTCTGCTATAAGGGGGCCTTTGGGTGGCTGGTCTTCGTGAAGTTCTTGTGGGTGCAGACTGTGGTTACCTCGTTTTCAATGTTGATAAATGCTAAATACTCTCCTTCTTGGCCTCTTTCATCTTCTTCCTCACCTCCATTGTCGCTTTCTGGAACTCTGTAATAGAGTCATGGCTAGGGTACTTCTCATGCCTCAGCTCCGCTCGTCACCCATGGCGTGTTCTTCCTCCTCTCTTTCTCATGATCGTCTTCGGCCGATGTAAACAGGACTTCTTTGATGTTGTTGGCGATGTTGTCAATGTCACTGTCTAAGATGGTTAGGGCTGCAAACGTGGCACTTATCTGTGCCTGAATGCCTCTGTTGTCTCTGCATCTTTCAGTTTCTCCATAGCAAATCTAATGCCACGGTTCTCGGTGATGCGCTTGTTCTTTAACATCAGCTTAATGGTGATGTTAAAAAAAATAATAAGAAAATACGTTAAAATAAGAAAATATTTCTACAAATTTAACTGGTTAATGTATTTGTGGGTTGAGGCTTTAAATGCCTAGTTCTAAGAATGTTTGGCATCTCTAATAGTTTATTTTTTCCGCCATAAAATATAATGTTCTTTTCTGTTTTTTTTTTTTATTTTCCTTAAGCAACTTAACAATGGTTGAGAGCGCTTATTTAATAACAAAACTTTAATGATCTCAGCTGATATGTATTTTAGCTAACAATGTTTTTTTTTCATAACATGTGGCGCCAAAAAATAACAGACCAATCACAACCACACAACCAGTATATCCAGTGTTTTTTTCCCCAATTAAATCATCGTTGTTTAAAAATAGCAGCCATACTTTTACTTTGTCATTTTCGTAAAATAATGTTTTGTTTATTTGCTACTTACCACCATTTAACTTATTGGATACATTTAAGCTGCTCGGTTTTCGATGAGCAAAATGTATTTGCAAAAGTATGTATAACGGACTGATTTACACTCAATAGAGGAAACATTACATTTTCGTTTCAGTTTCGATCAAACCGATTTATGCTGACATGTTGTGCCAATATCCGTTTTGTGGAACATAAACAGTTTATGATGTCGTAAAATACGTAGACGTATTTAAATGAATCGAAACATAGCTGTTTGCTGAAAACACTCGGGTAGGGATAAGATTTACACTGTGGGCGTAATGCGGAAAAATATATCCAACAAACGTCTGCTGAATTCGCTGTGGCCTTATCACACACAGTAGGGGTTAAAAAATAATGGTTAAACTAGGTCTTTCGACGAAATTGTATTTAGAACACAGATAACGAACGCCTGTATTAACAAAGGTAGAATGATTTAAAGGGGCCGTCCAACAGATTTTGGCATGTATTGAAGCTTGTCATTAAATGCTTTAAATGCTTTATATTGATAAATTTAAACATTTGAACTAAAAATCTCCAGTAAAAAAAAAAACAAGATTACAATTTAAAAAAAAGTAACCCTCAACAAGGCTCGAACCAGTGACCCCTGGATTTCTGGAGTCCTGGAGTGAAAAGCTACCCGCTTAGAACACTCGACCATCCGTGCTCATGCTTGTGGCGGATGTATTATTAAGCTATATAAGCAATCCTGGTAGTTTTCCAAAATAACGTTTCGCGTCGTGCGACGCTTTATCTGTTGGACAGTCCCTTTAACCCGTCATTGCTAATAAAGATAACGTGTCTTGACATTCCGGCGTCGCAAAGATCGCGTTTGAGCTATATTTCTTACAAACAATAATGCAACGAGAAAGTTGAACGAATAATTAAATTGGGCATATTTTCTAACTGTATGGGATTGTACACTCACTGTATGGAATCGATTTACGTATTCAAATAGCTGTTCAATACTTTTGGGTGATAACATATATTTCACGAAGGTATAATGGTGTACTTTGAGTTGATATGCAAAACACGACTGCTCAGGTTCGATCCTTTAATTCAACTGCCCGTCAATAACAACAGAAATATATGACGTCAAATAATAATAATAAAAACGTGCTAATTCGCGGCAATAGTTTATTAACGTTACGTACAAAATCACATGTAATATTCACGACATACTGGGGCCGTAAAATGATAAAACAGAGTTTTCACATTAATATACGAATACCATAATCATAACAAAATGCTTAAATATTTAAACAACAGTCCATCAAAACAATATAATAATTGTACATCAGTTTCCATTGGTACTTATCACTTCCAGTGGATACAGTTTCGCTATTGGCCTTATGGTAAACAGTCCGTTACTGGTTCGCACTTTGGCTGCGCGAACATGCCCGTCCCTTCCGGTAACAACATCGACGACCACGGCAAGTTTACATCGACATCTAGGGCCCTCATCATGGATCTGCACCACGTCCCCGGTGTTGATCGTCTGCGTGTTGGAACCAGACATCCGGTGGTGCTCGCGGAGTGACGTCAGGTATTCAGTCTTCCGGCGTATGTAGAACTGTTGTATGAGCAGCTTACGTCGCCTTGCCATGCGGTTAAATGTAGCATGGTCGGCTGCAGCGACAGTACTCCCGGCATCGACTGTGACGTCATCGTGTGGCAGCATTGTAACTCGACGACCGTATAACAGCTGCGACGGCGTGATGGGCGCGGGGTCGTTTATATCTGTTGATGCATACGTCAATGGCCGATCGTTAAGTACAGCCTCGATTTGTGTGACGATTGTCTGTAGTGACTCAAGCGTGACGTATACTCGGCCAAGTACTTTTTTCAGAGCGACTTTCGTCAGACAAATAGATCGCTCCCACCATTTTCCGTACCATGGGGCGCGTTGTGGAATGAAACGCCACTCTATTCTCATACCGCTCAGTGTTTCTTGGACTGATGTAGACTCCATTAGCGTCTTCAAATGGTTAGACGGTGCCACAAACGTGGTAACATTGTCAGAAATCATTAATTGCGGCAGTGACTTCCGGTTAAAAAATCGTCTAAATGCGCATAAAAACGATTCCTTTGTTAGATCGGTAAAAACTTCGAGGTGGACGGCGCGAGTAAAAGCACAAGTGAAAAAAACAAATGTATGCTTTTGTTTCACTTCCGTTTGTCTCCTTAACGTATAGAGCTCCCGTGAAATCTACCCCCGTGACTGTAAAGGGCCGCGTGTCTTCAACTCTCCTCTTCGGTAATGGCGGCGGCTCGGGGACTCTGAAGGCTCGTCCAACGACTCGGCGGCAAGTGACGCACTTCCGGACGACTGCCTGCACACACTGTCTTATCGCGGATCCAATACTTCTGTCGTATATGTGTGACAGTTGCGTTGACACCCGAGTGCAGATGTGTGATGTGCGCATCTCTGACAATCAACCGTCTGATGTGGTGTTTTTTCGGTAACAATATCGGGAACTTCGTCATCTCCGATAGTGGAGCGTTATAAATTTTTCCACCACATCGAATAATGTCGTCACTGTCGATAAACAAACGAAATTGTTTCACAAGCGGGATGCGACACATTCGTGATTTCAAACTTATTTTTTCATCATCGTATTCTGTGGCTTGATAATGCCGAAGTAACAGTTTTTCAGCACATCGGAGTTCATTTGCATTTACTGTTCCGTAAATCCGTTCTTTCTGTGGAAGTTGGCAATTTTTGACAAATCTTTGTACAAGAGCTGTCAAGCGCAGGAGTCTTTGGTAGGAACTGTAGTCAGAAATGTTGATAACGCTCTGAAGGTTAAGTAGAGACCCGGTAGATATATCTGTCTGAAGCACGTGAATCGCCTCCATCTCTGTTCCGGCGTGGTCATCTAAAATAGTGTTGACAAGTAGCGGTTCCGTCTCCATATAGGCCACCTCCTCGTGTCTGTGATCCACGCGGGCCCCGTTTGCCGATTGCTGCTCTTCATGAAGACGTTTGCTGATACCCCACGTGTCAGCAGGTCTGCGGGGTTGTCGTGTGTTGGACAGTATTTCCAACTGTTTGTATTGGTCAACGTGTTTATTTCGGACACTCTGTTGGCTACAAATTTCTTCAATTTCTTCGTCGTGGAGAGCCAATGAAGGACTATCTGGCTGTCAAACCAAAACGTGATATGTGTCGTGTGCAGGGAAGATTGAATGTCGGTAGCTAGTCTCGCTCCGATCAAAGCAGCCATCAATTCTAACTGTGGAAGCGATAGTGATTTAACAGGAGTGACTCTGCTTTTCGCTATCACCAATCTTGACTCGTGTCTGTTGCAAATATATACCGCTGCGCCATACGCCTTGTCACTTGCATCTACGAAGACGTGCATTTCCGGTTTCACATCACTTCCAGTTCCTTCAACAGGTTGTATAAGCTGGCGGCGCAGTGACGTCTCGCGAACAACAGTGTTGAGATCTGTGGCGATTTCTGACCATGTTGCATGTATACTGGACGGAAGAGGCGTGTCCCAGTCATATTTCTGTTTCCACATCTCTTGTAAGAGAAATTTTGCTCGGACCGTAACTGGACACGGAAGTCCAAGCGGGTCATATATCTGTGACGAAAACTTTAGAACCGTTCTCTTCGTAACTTTTTTCTAAAATTGGTATATGCACCTTGGTGACGTCACAAGTATCCGAAACGTGTTCGTCTTCCGCGGTTGTTCTCAGACATGCGCTGTTTGATATCCATGACCTCAAATTCATCCCAGCTGTGGACATCAATTGTCTTGCCTCTGTGAACTATTCAAGCAGATCCTTTTTGCACTAAAAGCTGGAAATTACGTTGTCTACGTACAAGTCTCGTTCAATGACGCGTGCAGCGTTCACAATCATGTTCTTTCTGAGATGTTTCAGTAATGTTGCATTCAAAATAAATGGCGAACAGGTTGCACCAAACAACACTACTTTGAATCTGAATGTCACTAGTCGACTATCTGGATCTAACGGATTTTCAAACCAGAAAAACCTCGTCATGTCACGATTTGTTTCGTGTAGCCCGACGTGTAGAAAAGCCTTCCCTATATCTGTAGATACAGCGTACTGATTTAATCGAAAACGAACAAGAATCGACGTAAGCTCGTTCAAGTGTGTAATATTGAGCACGTAGCATAATAAAATCCTCATCTACTACCGTTTTCGAGTTATTCACCTCCTGTCCAAAGAAGTTATGTCTGGTAGGGTGAAATGTGTTCTATTGAATTTATATTTGTAATCGATTGTTCACCACAACAAATAGTGTCCAAATCCTATCCATGAGTTCGAACTCACCGTATAATGGCCCGTTTGTTTCTTACATTAACCGACTGAATTCACCACCATATGGAATTATAAATAAATAAGATTGTGTTGCGTATTGTAATGACACGATACGATTTTATACGATGAACTTTTGAAAATGAACCATAGTTGATATTGTTAGTCTCTGATTTGTTTATCGTTCAAAAACTTTCCTAGATAATGGCGTTAATGTTTTTTTTTGTAGTGAAAGAAAGTCGATCAGTCAAATCAATTAGCAAAACTAGCTTTTGGATAATATTTATTTACCTTTTCTTCTTTTTCATCTATTGTTTAGTTTGAAATTGAATTTTCATTGTATACATTGCTTAGAGGGTTTTCAATATGTTTTCGAGCAAAGTTACAGCAATACATCTACAATATTGACATTTCTACAATAGAACATTATAATGCATGATCTCTGTGTTTTCAATTTCTTTTAAATAATGCGAACTGTTCGATAATAAGATACGATGATACTAAAAAAGAGAATATTCGAGAAAGGCGTCTATCATGTAAATCTAAAAAAAAAAATATATATATATAATCTTAAAATAATGTTCGATAATTGAATCTTATGCGAATGTAATGTGCAATAAAGTGCGCATCCTGTTATCGATGATGTGTTTTGTGCATATATAAAACCCCACAGAAGCACGTTTTCTTTTTGTGGGTTCGATTAGTCTGTATTGTTTGAAAAACTAAAAATAAATTTGTCGTTTCCTGTTTGCGCAGTTGCTTTTTGTAAACAATTGACATAATTGCATTTATAAATTCGGACTTACCGGAGGGAAGGTTTCTCAACACTTTGTCAAACCTGGATTGGACCCCCCACCCAAAAAATAAATAAATAAATAAAAAATAAAATAAAAAATTAATTAAATATAAAAAATCAATCAATCAATCGCGACTCCAATCAGTTTTCGCTGGACTAACATAAAAGCATTTGAAATTTAACCAGATTTAAATATTTTAAGATTATAAACCTTAATTTGAATTATGATTATGACCATTGGAATCATAATAATATTTTTTTCCGACGATTCGTGGATAAAATGGTTCTCAGCAGAACCGATTATGTGAAATAAGTAAAATGCTAAATGGAAAACAAAAATACGGCATCCCTCTTCATCGTGCGACTGTTTGGAGAATGTTGAAACTGTCTATATTATTCAGATTCGAGAGGATTGATTTACTTTTCACTATTTGCATTGTAAAATTCTTTGTAAATTAATGACACGTATTTGTTATCAGTGAACTACTTGATTTGAGTTTTTAAGAATTTTGCCTGCCATTATTGACAAAATAAGTGTGTTTACATTCGTTGAACTGATTCTCAAACAATGTGGGTAGATATAGTTAAATATACTTTTACGGCGTTGTGAAGTTTAACGTATCTACTAATTCATATATTTGCTTTATTACAGGAAGATCAGGAAAATCGGTGGTGTTTTTATTTAATAAAACTGATTGATATCGTCGACAACGATGGCTACTTACACACATGTGTTCGCTGACGAAGAAACGACTAATTGGTTCAAAGCTTACATTGCTTTAATTATCACAAAAGAAGGATTGACGGAATTTATTGATCGAGAGATTCGGACTGTGCAAACAGCTGTAGGTAGAAGCTGTGGACAATGTTCCACAGAAAATCTGATTAAATGCCCTACAGGAGGTATTTGCAAAACTAACCATAATCACTGCAATTTCCACAATACAACGGCAAAACAGTACAAACCATGTACGACCAATATTTGTAATCAAGTTGTTGTGAATATTAAAGCTGAGCATCGATATCCCCTCCCATCTTGGAAAAACACAAAGGCTGAACAATGGGCGACAAATCATTGGGAAATCGCTAAATGTTTTTGCCCCCCAGATGGCTATGTAAACGTTGCTTCCGTAAGGGAAACAGACTTTAACGGAATTATCAATATTCTGTTAAACTGCATACACTTCGACACATTATTCTCATTCTGTGTAGGATTGGGGACTTCCGGACAACCATGCCTTCTAACGAAGGTAGGTAAAGCATTTACATTCAATGCGATCTCAGCATCAGTCGCAATCAGTTCCATGAGCGTCCTCTTAAGTTGTAAGATCCATATTAATTTATATTACGTTTAGTGAACGTCGACACAATAGTGTGATTGCGAGTGTAGAATTACACATGTCCACAACTTACGACGTCCATAAACTGATTTTATTTTCAGAAAAAAAATACACACATTTTATTTTTACTTATTTAATGTATAATGTATATGTTCGGACTATTTACTTTTTTAATAAATGAAAAGTGAAGTGGTAAAAGTAAAAAAAAACAACCGCCGTTCCTTATACATCTAGCAAAGCAACAAATGCATATTAACACACTTTGAATGGACGCCAATTTAATCATAAAAAGTATTTTTCAACGTTAATAAAAAACGTATAAGGATTGGTTTTTAAAAATATCTATGAAATTATGGACATTTAAAAAATAATTAAAATAAAATACATTTAATGCACGTCATTTAAGGTTTCAAGATTTCGGCAACATTATGTATTCGCAATATTGATCTATGATTATCTGAATTGTGTTTGAAGGCTTTTCATTTGTCAAACTTTCGATTTAAGAAATCGAGGTTATACTCAATGATCAAGACTTTGCACTACTTTGACTTTGATGCAGTTTTGTGTTTATATGAAATGGAATAGTGCATTTAAAGCAAAAAAATCAAAGACAGGAATGTAATTAACAAGATTAATATAAACTGTCTATTTTCTATTCCGTAGTTGTTTAAATAATTAAGCCATCGGGTCATAAACGTATGGCTTATAGATATTGTAGGCAATCGCAGCATAAGGTTAAACGTTAAATGTGTGTGTTGCGATTTTTCAATCTACTAACAGGTTCGAAAATGTGTATGCTATTTACTTAACAGGTCGATAAAGCTGTAAAGGTTTAACTGCATTCGAGGAATAATTTTATATCTTTTAGATTTTTTCCCGATGGCATAGAACACCAGCAATTAAGTAGCATCCTCCACGTTGAAAAATGTTAAAATAATGGGTTGTTTTATTTTTTTTACTGAAAGTAAACAATAGTAAATACTACATACTACACTTGAAACCCAACATTTCAACTAACATACATTTCTTTATTCGTAAAAATTAGAATATGTTTATCTTAAATCGTATATAAATGATTATTCCTGTTTCGTAGGCGCGTAATATAGGCAGAGATGTTCGACATACACCAGATTGCAAGGTCGATGGAACCGTGCTCCATGGTTATTTCGTGACTTTGGCGGATCTTCTGGCCGATTCACAGTCTCTCATGCACGACTCAACGGCACAAACAGCGCTAAGAAAACTATTGCAGGTAAATTTACATGATTTAAACCTTAAATTACAAGCATGATAAGACATACGTGTAATTTAATGTATTAACACTCCTCAATGTATATGCAACGTAGGAACGTTATCATAACAACTCATTTTCCAATAGCAATTGAGATGCCATTGTGTTGTTAATAATTTCATGAAGCCAATGCCAGAACATATAAATTGTTATTCAGTAAAATACAAACAATTCCATATGTTATATAGGTTAATATACAAACGCTAAAACATTGTATGCAAACATGAGATCTGCTTATGGCAATTATTTGTTCATGTAGTTACAAAATGACAGTTTAACAATAAACAACATCGAGATGGACAGACTTCTAAAAGAGGCACAAGAGACCCTTGAAGTTTCAAAGCAGGTTGCTGTTCAATCGGGGAAGCAAATTTCCCAACAACTTTTAACGGCATTGATGGACATACAGTCTAAAATGGCTAACTACCAGCAGGCAATCGATGAGCTCACACAACGAGGTATTGAAACAATTGCTAATGCCGAAAAATCTGCCATTACTCGTATCGATCAACTACGGTTGGACTGTGAGATACAGCACAGTGATCAAAATGTAAAAGGTAGGCATGTATGGTTTCAGGTTGCAATTATACTTTTTTTCGGTTATACAAACATAAAACACGTATATCTTGAAAGTGTAGTTTTGAAGTCCATAGTAGCCTATTGATGTGTGATGCTTTTTTTGTTTGGTGTGCTTAAAATTTGCTGTTATAACTTTATTGTCTCAGGACCAAAGCTTAAATATTAGAATCTACGTTACGAAATGTATATGTTACGTTAGAAGTATTTATTTAGTTGATACAAAATAATTTCTAATAATACAGTATATCTGTTTGCAAATAATACAGTATATCTGTTTGCAAACGAACATCTAATACTACAGATAAATTACTAAGATTAAAATATAAATTATTCTTTAAAATAGTATTAATTCAACCAATCATATTCGGTTTGATTGTGTTCAACTATACTGTCTCAAACATAGTTTAAAAGAAAGTATACATATGAATATACATATTTATATATATAAAGTAACCATACTGTTTGCTTGGTTTATTGCTCCGTCAGTTAGCCTTTATTTTCCGAACTACTGGTTGATGATTTATATGAAATATCTTAGACTTCATATTCAAACTAGTGCAGTAATCCGCGACAAATGACAGCCATCCATGATTGTCTAGCACAAATAAATAACGTTACCGTCAAGGTCATTGACGTCATCAAAATTCAGAATGCGTTAAAGATCTAAGTTCTACATATGTGTCAAAGTGGTTTGTTGAACGTATTTTTCTGATTGAGGGATCGCTTCATTCTTGTTTAATTTATTTTACATATACATGTAACTGTTATCGAATAAACATTGTTCCGTTTGTTTTCAGATTTTCTTGAAAGTTTGATACAGCATTACGAACAATTGTTAAGCAATGTGCCAATTTCACCCTTAGTGCGAAGCATTGACCAAAATATACGAGAGTTATACAGCACGCCAGATGTTAAAAAAATCTCTATACATAATTCAGCGAAAATTAAAGTAAACTGCTATGGTGAGATGTTTTACAAAGACGGCACATTAAATGGACGAATATATATTCAAGGTGAACCTGGCGTTGGCAAGTCCACATTTGCAGCAAAGTTAACTCTGGACTGGTTATGTAAAAAGTCGGTTACACACCATCGAAAGAGCACAAACCGATTTGATGACGTCCAGACGCTTTATGCTTTTGATTTTGTCTTTTACGTCACACTTAGAGATTCTATGGATCAGCGTGATATAGTACGAATGATCAAAGAACAACTAATTGATATGATTTATACTGAGGAATATCGCGGGGCCATTTACAAACTTCTTCAGTACATCATGCAGAAATATAGATGTCTTGTGGTGCTTGACGGTCTAGACGAGTGGTCAGATCCTAACGGACAGATTGCAGTTCCTATTATGGCAAGTAGCAATAGTCTCTGTACGTTGCTATTTACAACTCGTCCTTGGAAAATGACTGATGAACGAATCAAGGACTCACACATTGACATCCTTCTAGAAATTGAAGGTGTAGAGAATCCAGACCAGCTGTGCGAAAAAATAATTGGTTGCCTTTTCAAGAATAATATTGAAGAAAAGCACAGCGAATTCAACAGCTATATAATACAACATCAATTGGTTGAATTAATATCTTCTCCTACAATGCACACACTGATTATCTGTTTGTGGGCTGATGGGGTATACATGAAAGGATCACGTTGCGAAATATACAGTCATATACTTGATTGCTTACTAAAAAAAGATAGGAATAGGAGAGCCGTCTTCGACAAACCTCCCTTTAATTGTTTCAGAAACACGATGTATTGCTCTGCAAATGTTGCGGTGATAGAAGCTCTTTCCCACATTGCGTTTGCGCTTTTATTCTCAAATAGAGAGGAGATTTCATTGGTATTTGGCAACAGCAAATTGATGAAATACTTGTCAGAAGAACAGAAAGCATGTGCACTGACTTCAGGAATTCTATCAGAAAGAAAACGCAAATATTTTGCCATGATCAACTCAACATTTACTTTTGTTCATAAATCGATGCAAGAGTTTTTAGCGGCTTATTATATAGCAAACAATCCCCACGCATGTGAGGATTACATAGCTACGTACATTTTCAAATTCAAATCTTTGCATCTTGACATTTCTCAAATATTTAGATTTCTCTGTGGGCTAAATGTAAAAGCAGCAGAGAAACTGTCTTATGTAGTTAATACCGCATGCCTTGCTTCGTCGCATTTGAGGAGAACTACACAGAGCATGATATTGGCGGGCTATAAAGAGGCAATGTACAACACTAATAGTGATACTGACTTTTGTCCTTTTTTGTCATTTTTTAATTTTAATTACATCGATCACACTTACTCAAATTACACGGAAACTGACGCGAACGATTTAGTCCGTATTTTATTGGCAAACAAGTCAAATGTCAAATCACTGAGTTTAAACAGAGGCATTAAAGAGATTGGTGAATGTGTTTTACAGGATATCATCACTTTATCAGCGCATTGTCTAGAATGTTTAGAATTAGATGGAGATTATGGAGTTTTGGACTTGTCAGCATGCTACAATTTAGAAGTCATTAATCTCCGCGGACGTGTGTCATTTCAAACTGATAGTCTATTCAAACTAAGAAATCTAAAAAAAATTGAATTACTGAGTGAAGGACAGTCGTTACCAAACGACACTCTTCGATTGCCGCCCTCCATCGAACAGTTCCACGAACGCGTAAGGCGTTTACTGAACACGATATATTCACAGGAACATCATTGCAATATTGATATATTTGATGACAGACCTTCAATTGATAAGGATAAAAAAGATATGTCATATGTATGCGATATGTCTGGGATCAGTCTTAAATGTTTTGGTTTCGGTCACGGAGTCTATGAAGCGTTGCGAGGGGCACCTATCAGACGATTGTCTATAACAGGAATTCCAAACGCGCCATTACTTTCGCTAATATTACAAACACTTACCGGTCTTGAGGAACTCAACGTGAGCACTATGGATTTCTGCTGCAATGTCGAATTGCCTCCTGCAATACGATTGATAACTTTTGACCCAATTATTTCTTCTTCGTCATCGTTAAGTAACTTTGTGGTAACCTTGTCAGCATTAAATCAAACTATTGAATGCAAAATGCGTGTATGCAAAATGGAACAAAATAAAAAGCCAGTGCTACTCATATGCCCGGAATTGTTTTCAAGCCCACCAGAGGTGTTCCTGCAACAAACACAAGAGGAGGTTTCAATGAACTGTGATATCGTTGATTATTTCGGAATGGCAGATGCATTGGTATCTGTTATTAAAGATTGTCTTCCTACAGTTTTAACAATTGGTAAACCTAAAGAAGAATGCAAAGTGGTGCGGGCATACATGACAGAATTTATTAAAGACAAATTGAATACGATCGAAAATTCTAAAGAGCTATTAGAAATTGATTGTCCAGTGTTGTTTAAACTTTCAATTTGTAATGAAGAAATTTTCAAGGACGATACAACTGAAAATGCGAACAGAAAGGTACCAAAATTAGAAGTTCTCGGCAAAATATCAACGCTAGCAGTATGGTGTAAAAGCAACGACACTCCTGAAATTATCAAAGCATTATCTGGCCAACGGAGTATAAAATGTGTAACTATTGTCGGCACGGACAATATAACATTGTTGTCAGACGTGTTGCCGACTTTGATAAACTTAGAGAAGATACGAATAATTACCTCTTCTAGGCCGATTACTCCAAATACGCTACGACAGGTACTTTATATGAATTTCTCTGACTTTTATCATACTGTGCAGTTGAAAATGCTGTTCCCTTTTGAAGATCCCCTTGATAAGTTTTTAAAGATTAAATACCATCTTAGGGTTTTGAAAAATGTGGATGTGATTAGGTTTGATCCTCTTCGAGGGCGTTTAATGAGAAATTATTACAATGATTATGATGTTGAAGTCGACGATTACAAACTTATTACCACAAGTATACACAGTATGGGTAAACAGTTTTTAAGTTTAGAAATAAGGTATAACTATGACGAAACAGTAGGAACAAAGTTGTAAAACTTAACACACAAAACGAATTGATAATCAACGATTCGGTTTCATGTATTTCAAAAAAGTATCGTTTACATTTGAGACAATAAACGTGAACATGCTCGGTGATCACGCGTTTCATACGTTTTATAAAAACTTGTACTTCTAATCGTCATGGATAATGTTCTTCGATGGCTGACTAATACGTTTATTGTACAATTTTTGGATTGTTAACATAAATCATATACACAACAATTAACAAATACAGACTGTAACCATACGTGTCTTACCACTGATAAGTTTTGTTTCGAAACAGATGTTATTTATCATAACAAATGATTTCTTATTTTCTCATAATAATGTTGTTTATGTTGGGTTTAATAATCTTCTTCTTTTGTCATCAAAGTCCATGTTTATGGGACGATCCACAAAGTATTCATCACGTGATTTCTCAATGTAAATATCATGTCTATCGTTTGCATTTTATTTCACGGGAAACTAGGCAACAAAGTGTGTAAACAGAC
This sequence comes from Dreissena rostriformis, assembly GCA_007657795.1. Classification (NCBI taxonomy): domain Eukaryota; kingdom Metazoa; phylum Mollusca; class Bivalvia; order Myida; family Dreissenidae; genus Dreissena; species Dreissena rostriformis. Next base: position 56,766 of record VMBQ01004396.1, on the reverse strand, counting down.
TATATTAGCTTATATCCGTTAGATAAAAAGTTCTTATAAATCATTAGATCAGAGAGCTTTGTTATATGCTTGTTTAATCTGGGTTAAAATATTATTGATTCCTTTTCGTCGCGAAACCTTGTGTGTGCCTTTAATATTTCATAATTAATCACAGAAAAGAGTAATTACTTAAGAATTATTAAATTGAAGACGCAAGCATTAAACTAGTTACGTGACAATCTCAGTTTTGTAAAGGCAAAAGAAGTATGGTGCGTGTTTGTTTCCCTAAGCACCTTGATATTTCCTTTTAATGAATGGCAGTAAATCAACTGTCACTGGTGAGAAGTTGAACTTATCCTATAAAAATGAATGTCCGTTGATTAATAATTAATGAAGCCGTCTTTTAAAATTAAAACTTTTTAACAACAAGCATAACGGGCACGTTACAAATGTACACATATTGATGCAGAAATGGAAATTCGTTCTTGTTTGCCAAAACACCACTTTATCCTAGAATATTTATTAGAAACTTTTGTGTTTAAAGCGAAACATAATGGTTCAATCAAATCTCTTGAAACGGACCACTTTTGTTTAAATGCAATCTTTTATTGAACTTTCCTTTTTGGTACATAAGAACATTATACACATTATACACATCAGAATCTAACTAAATTTGCACCGAATAGGGGCTAGAACGACCATACATCACAACTGGCATAATGGTGAACTGATTTTCATTTACTCGTATCTGCATGACGCGGACATGACTTTCCGTTTCTGCGTTTTAGATTGCTTAACATATGTTATTATTTATTTTTTTTAATTTTGGGTGATACTATTCATATATTGTAATGTGGTGTATGTATTTTCCTGCATTGTATAGGCAATTGATCACATTCCTTAAACAAACAACTACCGCATGGTAGAAAAGTTTTTTCCCTCATAGCGTTTCATGAATTTTACTCTTTTTTCTAAAGGTATTCAGAATCATTTTATTGTTATTACTCTGTAAATATTTTTGTCCAATTATATTTTGCATAAAACACCAGCTAATCCTAGAACATTCATAAGAACCATTTGTGTTTTTATAGCAAAACACATAAGTTCAATATAATCTAATGAAACGAAACACTTGTGTATATATTTAAATATTTTTTAAACTTCTTTTGGTACCTTAGTTCATTAAAAACATTATACACCTTGAAGTCTAACTCCAGGTGCACGAAACATAGGCTGCATGAACACCCACAACTCACAACTTACATAATTGTAAATTGATTTTCATTGATCGATATTTGCATGACGCGGAAATTATTTTCATTTTCCATGTATAAAAGGAACAACAATGTTTTGAAATGACTTGTTGAAGTTTAAATGAATAAAAGTACACCTCGATACTATAACAAAATTGACCTGCGTGTCGACGATCGTCTTAGCTGTTTTTGATTGCTAGTTACAAGTAAACATACACTATCAATGTATTTCTAGAAACATATTTAGATTTATTTACATTTGGTGTTATTTTTGTTTTACACTATGATTTATATAATTACTATTTCGTATTGTGTTGTATGTATTGTCCTGCACGGTATAGGCAATTTAACACTTTTCACATAAAAACGATTTCCGAATGGTAACACGTTTTTTTCCAATGATATTGTTTCAGGAGATTCTGTAGGAATTAAATAGAGTTTATCTTTTCACACGGAAAGTCTGAAAAAAGTAACATTAACAAAATGTATAGATTAGTTTAATCACACAATATAATTGTTTTCAAAAAAATACTTTGTTTAAACTTTGACTGTCGAACAGTAACTTGTAAAAGATATGTTGTCGTAAGTTAACGACAACACATTTAATAACATGAACACGTTTCATATTAAAATGAAATGTAGTTCACAACGTAATTGGCAAATGTTTGTCATTCGCCAATAACTTTATCATAAACCTATAAATATTCTTGCATTTTGGGCATTTCTGTAATACACAACAAGCTAATGAATATTAATTCCGTATTTCACAATTTAAAATCCGATTGTAATCCAAGGCTGGGAAAGCGGAGTACTTGTATTTGTCGCAAATATCTGTAATGTTTATGTAGAGACATTTAAAAAACCCATATTTGTTTAATTTTTCACACAGCATAAGATACTTACTAAATCGTGTACATAATTGTTTTTCTTTTGTGTATATGCACCTATTTTAAATAAAATCGTTGGTTTTAATAATACTTTCGATGTATTTTTGTCATAACCTTGTTATATATAAATGATGTATTACAAGGTTATGGTATTCCGGTTGCATCGCACGAGCTAAATTTGTGATGGTTCCACGAGACCGCACAACACATTCATGCAGTTGTATTGATTTGTTAATAGGAATAAGGAACATGTTCACTTCTGCCATTATTTGTTATAATTGTATCTATTTATATTATGAAGGATTTTTGCTTAGGGAGCTTTTTTACGTATTCAATGTAGAACGGTTCTTTAAAAAAAAAGTATTTTTTTATTGTTAGAACAAAACTTGACATGGGTTGTATTCACACATTTCTGGTATGTGTGTCGAAGTCAAAATTTTAAACATGTATTTATTAAGTTCTCCATTAATTGTGTTTATATGTAAAACATTTAATATTATGTTGTTTTGAACGTTCATTTATTAATCACCAGGAAGTATCTCATTGTATGAGTCGGTACTGGCAATAGTATCTCATACACGTCGGAGATTGTTATATCATATGTGTGAAGCTTTGTTAGTTTGCCCCCGATTTTTCGTCATGTTTGTAATGTTTAATTTAAAAAGTAAATTTGGTTTAAACAATATTTATTTAGCTATTTATTTACAGCATGTAAGCAATATCATACCATACAAACATACTAGCTTCTTTTGACGAAATATAAGTTAATTTGAATTCAATTGCTTAAAGAAATATTAAATAAAAAATTATGTTAAATTGAAAGTCCTTCGACGTTTTGCGTTCAAAAGATATTATCTTTCTTTCATAAAGCTTAATCCATTTCCATAGATTCAACTCCCAATATTTTGGAATTCAAATATTATGGAAATATTTCTAATAAATACTTGCATTCTTAAATATTTGTTTTAAGACAATTATATCGCATATACATTGTTTTTTGTTAAACAAGTAGATTTTATTTTTATTTCAGAACATTATGATTAGGTCAATATCTTAAAAGAAATTGATAAACATAGGAACTCACATTGACACAGTATGTTGATGAACTGTAAATACATTTTCTCTAACGTAAATCATTTCAAGTGTGTGGGAATATTATAACAATTTTTAAATAACTATGTGTTATGAATTATATAACAATCAGTACCAAATTGAATTTGTTTTCTTAAAGAAATGAAAACTGAAATGATTCATATGAACGATTTGACAAAATCATGGTTACTGGATTCCCTTCCAAGACTTGGTCAGTAATTAAGTACATATCTTACTTGTTATTAAAATTGATTCCACGTTTTTAGAAAGAAATGGAAAGTTAAATGTCTCATTGGAGTTAAAATTTCCTTTATTTAGAATATGTATTCACTTTAGTTCTTTTGGTGGCTGCATATTCAGGAAAAGGGGCTTCATATGCATATGAAGGTATTTTATTTTTGCATGAACGAATATTCACAATTTAATTAGGATTTTCCAAGATATTTCATTTATTAAATACATGAATAGGTTTTCTACTGAACAGAAGACAATAATTTGTAATTGAATAAAATTGTTGTTTTTTCGTTTATTATTTCTTCTGAACACTTATTCTATATTTGATTCCTGTTTTGAAATAAAAATTATACGATCGTGTACACACGCTTTACTTTTTCATACTATTATGGTATGTATTTTACGATGTAATGCATTCTGGTTTCACATAGAAGCATGGCTTATTTCAACAAACAATTGGTTTCCTATAGGGCTATAAAAAGCAAATGATACATACCCACTTTACATGTCAATTAAATAGAAAACATAATATTAGATATTTTAGAATATTCGATGAAAATATAAGAAAACAGATTTGTTTGAATAAAATATACCACGCAAATAGAAAATTATATTCCAGCATTAAACTCAATTAAATTTTCTCATTTATCATATATAAGTCGCGCTCTGGTAAAATTGGGCTAAATGCATGTCCGCACAGGCTTATCACGGACCAAACTTAACGATTTTGTGGAATTTTCGTCTCCTCGTAACGAAACTCTTGTTCGGAACGACACTTAATGCGCATGCATTAAGCCCGATTTTGAAAACATTTACAACATCACAAACACATGTTTAATCAATCGAGACGCTTTTTAATTATGTATACATCTTGGGATGCGTTTGTGATATTTTTAATAAATAAGAAATGCCATGCTTTTCAACATCCTAATACATATTGTTTATATAAATATATGTAGCGAAAATATACTTTTTGTGTGGATAATACTTAAGCGACGTTTTTTTTTTTGTTTTTTTTTAAAGTTACTGAAAATAACTTTTTACCATAAACATGAAAGACTTTGAACAAAAAATGCGAAGAAATGAATTTTAAATAATTCAAAACCACTAGTCGGGTCACATATGTAGTGTTTGTTCCAAAAAACTGCGTTACCATAAAACCAGTTCAATCTTCCAAAAGGTTGACTATCCAAGCCTGGATGGAAAGTTTTTTTTAATCAAATAATGGAGTGCAGTGTATGAGGAGGTAAAAAGAGGAGCCATTAGGTATCACACGAGGAGGCAGTTAGGGGAGAGTAAGGAGGCGGTAATTAAAACAGGAGGAGGCAGTACGGAAGTAGGAGGAGGTTAGACACTAGTTCGGGAAAATTACCACTAATGGTATAGTAAAATTGCTAGGCAAAATGAATCCACAGAATCCAAGAATGCAAAGATACGGTTGCACCAATTCTTAAAATCATCTATAATAAATCTCTAGTATCCGACAAAATCCCTAATGACTGGAAACACGTAAATGTATGCCATCAACTACAGGCCTATATCTTTAACATGTATCTGTTGTAAAATCATGGAACATGTTATTGCCAGTAATGTCATGACCCACTTGGAAAACAATGAGATTCTCTGTGACTTGCCATATGGTTTTAGATCTAAACGCTCATGTGAAACTCAGCTAGTCTCTTTCCTTTAAAATCTCTACAAATCCCATGATGAAAAAACTCAAACTGACGTCATCATCACGGACCTTGCAAAGGCGTTCGATAAGGTGCCCCATAAACATCTCATGTACAAACTGAAATATTTTGGTATACAATGTAATGCTCTTAATTAACAGTTCAGTCAATATACACTAACCAAATCGGTATCTTGAATGTACATGTTATCCGCTGATCTAAATTTAAACGAATGTACCATAGGTTTATAGCCAACACCGGTGAGATCATAATTGAAACAACATGTCTTTTATAAAGATGGATTGACATAAATGTATTTCGACTAAGATCAACGTGCATTTACTGTTAATAAGTAATAGGAATGCGTTAATTATATCATGCCTTTTTGAAAAAAAGTGTATAAATGCGACATTCAAATAGTTCTTCACATTGAGCCTTTTATGCGAACAACAAGCACCTTCAACAGATCTCTACTTAAAACTATGCGTGTGTCATAGCTATCTACTTAAAGCAGCGCATGGTTCGATATTGTCATCTTAAAGCAATGCATAGTTCATAGCTGTCTCCTTAGAGCAGTACATTGGTTGTAGCTGTCTCGTAGCTGGTTCGAAGCTATGAATGGCTCATAGCTGTCTACTTAAAGCAGTGAATGGTTTGAAGCTGTCTCGTAGCTGTTTCTCAGCAATGCATGGTTCATAGCTGTCTACTTAAAGCTTAACATGGCTCGTAGCTGTCTACTATAGCTTTGCATGGTTCGTAGATGTCTACTCAACAAGCACTGCATGGTTTGTAGCCGTCTCGTAGCGGTTTCAAAGCAGTGCGTGGTTTATAGCTGTCTACTTAAAGGTTTGCATGGTTCGTAGCTCTCTACTTAAAGCTATGCATGGTTCGTTGTTCTCTAGTTAAAGCAATGTATGGTTTGTAGCTCTCTACTTAAAGCAGTTCATGGTTCGTAGCTGTCTACTTAAAGCTTTGCATGGTTCGTAGCTCTCTACATAAAGCAACGCGTGGTTCGTAGCTCTCAACTTAAAGTAAGGCATGGTTCGTAGCTCTCTCCTTAAAGCAGTGTATGGTTTGTAGCTGTCTACGTAAACCAATGCATGGTTCGTATTTGTCTACATAAGCCCATACATGGTTCGTAGATGTCTACTTAAACCAATTCATGGTTCATAGCTGTCTTCTTTAAGCAGTGCGTTGTTTGTAGCTGTCTAATAGCTGATTCAAATCAGTGCGTGGTTCATAGCTGTCTACTTAACGCGATTCATGGTTCGACGCTGACTACTTAAAGCAATGCATGGTTTATAGCTGTCTACTTAAAGCAATGCATGGTTGGTTCTTAGCTGTCTACTTAAAGCAATGCATGGTTCGTAGCTTTTTACTTAAAGCAATTCATGGTTTGTAACTGTATACTTAACGCAATGTAGGTTCGTAAATGTCTACTTAAAGCAATGTATGGTTTGTAGCTGTCTACGGATCTGAAAAAAAAACACATCAACATCAGACTCTTAATACGGATAATAATTGGAAGTAGACAGTCGAGATTAAGTTCACGACTCATACAGGTCTAAAACATTGGACAACAATAATTTTACATAAACGACACCTTATTTGTGAAACCATTTAGACGAATAGAAGGACTCTTTATATATATATACTTGAACATATACTACGTTGATCTTTATTTTCGGTAATTGCATATGTGTTTTACTTTCGGTTTCCTATATATTAACATACGTAAATTATAATGTTTGTTTTACATATTATCGTTTACTTTAATCAATTAATTATTATCTATAACATGCAAGTACATTGTATAAACGTTTGTGTCGGGCGGACTACGTTTGTAAACAAACCGATTCTTGTTCTTCGATGTGTTTTATTAGTTTCACGGACTTAATATAAAAAAGAAATACATGTAAATGATTACAAACTCTTATTTATATGGCATAAATTAACTGATAAAGACAATTCGCTAGCCGACGAAACTTTTGCGTGACCAACACCAAGAATGCTTGTCCAACTAGATTTTTTTTCCTTTCTTAGGCAACCTTTCCTTTCTTTTCGTGCAAACGTGAAACACACCATAGAAACGCAGATGAAAACACCAAACACCTTGTTAACAGTTATCACCGGAAAATAACGGCGTCCGGAGTAGGTGTTGACAGTTTTGCTACATTCCCCGTAATATTCAGACATGGAACCTATTGGGTATAACCAGGATCAACCATATGTCCGCGAATGTTTGGAGACAATTATTTAAGACAACACATACGATGAAGGTTTGTCTACTGACAGTCGACCGACAACCATTAAGGCTAAAGATAACGATATAGAGGATATTTGTTCATGTCAGTGTAAGATCGTTTGTTATTTCANCCGACTCTTGCAGAATAGACGTTTTGACCATTTTCAATAGATGTTTAACATCTGTACTCGAAATTGACTGTGAAGTTCCTATTTATAACGTTGTGCATTTATACGACTGCGCATTTTACGGTTTGGCCTCGTTTACAGGTGAATTGTATAAAATAAACTTACGGAGGCTCAAACTATCGAAAGTTGTAACGAGTGAACGCATTGACCAAGTGTTGAGAAATTCGTACAAGCATACGTTTAACAAACGATTGGCTACATTATATGTATCGTGTTACAAGATAAAAGGGGTGGTGAGTATTACAGCGAATGGGGAGGTCGAATGCACATATGTTCACAGGTATCTGCATCACCCGTTTCAGGCGGCAGTGCACAAATTCGGTTACGTCTTCTTGACAAGCACAGGCAGTAACTCTGTGCACGTGGTCACCGAATCCTTGGAACACTCAACACTACTTCTGAGCGGGCAGCTGTGTGGGGCTCGTGTAATTTGCTTCAAAGACACTCAGGATATGTTAGCTGTGGTTGATTCTACCCCCGGAAAGGAGCTGCGAATTTACAACCTACAAACGTAAGTTACTTCTTTAGGATGTGGCGCAGTTTAAGAACGACAAAATACGCAGTAAACATCATTTTCATTGAGCATTGAGTCGAACATTTACATCCCGCATGTGTTTATCACGATCGAAATGCGTACAACATGTTAATTTGACCGATCCAGGATATTTACTATTATAACCTATAATTGTTTACACCCAGTGCCTCGAAACGGTTCATTTAATTCACATAAGGCAAACTTTTGGTGCGAATGCCATAAGTACATTTTGTTACAAGTTATCTGTGTAATCTTATGTGTTTAACATTACAGTGCAGTCAATGTTCATTAATCAGATCGTTATCTAGCATGTACATGTTATCTCTTGATCTAAATTTAGACAGTAAACATTATGGTTCATACTTTACCTTTTGTATAAATGCTTTATGCTTTGTATAATAGAGTGTAGTTTATTCAAGAATGATACATATTGCATAGAATATATATTGTAGTTTATTTCAAGAATTGTTCATGTTGCATAGCAATAACGAAATAAGACCATCACGGCCCCTAGAGATCATGGTAGTAACAATTTTGCTATGTGATAGGGAACACAAATACCATCATGTTTTTAATATGTAAATTTCGGCGGACAGGGACATGCATTGTTTATTTTGCAAGCAATGTTCATTCTGTTCTTATGGTTTTCATAACTTGAAAATTAATGGAACATGAAAGTCATAACATTAATTGTTCGAACCAGGCTTTATAGAAATAAAGAGTACTAAGAATATCTTACTTAAGCCGACTTGCCCATTAGAGCCATATGGTCGCTTTTAAAAAAATGTTTTACAAAATGTTTTCTTAAAGTGCTTGCTTGGTGGGCGATACGAAAGACAACTACGATTTTTCCCCGGTTGCATTTTTGTTTTTGCTTTCCATTGCATATCAATTATGTTCATGAATATAAATGTTTATAGAGTAAAATGATTAGATAATGCATTTGAACAAACCAATATGACTAACTGAGATGATATTTAAGTAGTCGGTTACTTACAAACATATATATGTTTGTATGAAAAAATTAACATGATTGGTGTTGATGGCTTATCTTTCCATTTTACAAAATCGTGCTGTCATTGCCTCACACATACATGTTTGTTGACTTGTTTACCAAATACATTTCAAGCCAAAAAAAAAATATCGTATGTTTTAAATTAGACTGTGCATTCCATGTTGGTTATGTATGTCTGTTTTATTTAATGAATCTATTTCTTAAGTATAATAAATAATTTATGATACCTTAAATATGACATGTATTACTTTTTCATTAAAAGTGATTGTGTAGTTGATCATGGTGTTGATCCTTTTCCATGTAGTTTTAAACCATGTTGTGTATTTGATCATGGTTTTGATAATTTTCTCTGTATTTTAAAACTGTGTCCATGTACGCATGGCCACAGTTGATTTTGTTTTACAAAATCCATACAAGCATACAGTTTTTCTGGTAAATTCAAGTTTAATGTAATTATACTGTCTGTTTTACTTAGTTTGTGTCAAAATGAATAACCTCAACAGGTATAACTGCATATTAAAGCGGGACTGTACGATTTTGTCAAATATTTATGAATTTTTATGAAATGTATTAAAAATTAGTATACATATATTTCAATATAAATTAAAATAAAAGTTAAGAAGAACATGTGTCGAAAAATGCGAAATAAGCCAGATATTTAAATCTGAAATTTAAATTGGCTTCCAGCCGAATTCGCCAGCATATATATAATACATGTACAATGTGAATCTAAATTTAGTTTTAGTGCAGATTCGTTCATACGACACAAAGACACAATTTTGTTTCCTTACAAATACGAGTAAAAGTGTCGGCATCGGCTTTAACCAGCGCTAACTTGTCTTTGCTGCATTTTATGAAATTCGTCTTCAAAGTATAATTTGTATTGCCTATTTTGAGTCATCGTAACATAATTTAATCAATATATTAAAATTTAACACATGTAAAAATCGTACAGTCCCGCTTTAA